>JAQFXU010001171.1:0-33019 GCA_034693705.1 Spatulosminthurus flaviceps
TCGTCCCGTCATCCCGTGTTTTACTGACTTGTCCCGTCATCCCGTCGTCCCGTCATCCCGTGTTTTACTGAGACCCTGTACACTTGGGCAACATTATACGTACAATGTGAAAACACTTTTGCTGAATTCAGTTTTAAGCTAAAACCATGTCCCCTGAAAGCACTTATTAGCTCTTATTACGTTTACCGTTAAATAACCACAAAATATCAGTCTCTTTAATAATGTTCAAATCAATACACAGGTAAAACAACCCATTTCCCAAGGTCCTATGCGAGGAATTCCCGGATTATATCACAAAATATCTGCAAATTATTTTTAGTATACGCTGGAGATAAATCCATCAGGTGTAAGGCTGATTATACTCTGTGCACCAGACGAGGATTTATTATTGTATTTTAAGTTGCCAATGATGTAGCTGTGAATTTGAACTGTTCTCACATCTGTCTAAAATTCTGGGTTTAAATGGGTTGAAACTTGTTGGAAACAAATAGGAGAAAATTTGGTTTGTTAGAATGAGGACTTGTTTGGTGATTATTAATTTCGAATGATACTAATTATATTACTTGATATTAAATATTAAATTATTAATTGAACCCAAATGGCACAAACGTTACCACACCCCCAAAGGTCACACTAAGAATATTTCCGCTCGGATGGAGGGGAAAATGTATCCGGGTTTTATTGTCATCAGCACTAAATCAGTTGGTGACGGAAAGACACACGTATCCAGATTGGGAGCTAATTTCATCAGTTTGTAGTGTGAGTGATGTTAATCGCGTTGTACAAGCCCGTGTTACTAATTGAAGGCTGAAAGAATCCTTCAGTTAGTTTAATAGTGCAATAAATGATTAGAGACAGCATCAAACTCAACGAAGACTTGCATTGTCTTTATTTAAATGAGGATAGAAATTGTATGGTTTATTTATCATAAGTCATAATAAAAATGTATTGCGATTAAAGCGTCTTAATATTAACACAGAGAGGCTCATGTAAGAATTGATTTAATTTTAAATTAATACTTCATTATAGGGACCCCCTAGCATCTACTACATTCCAGAATTTGTATCTGAAGTGGAAGAGTCAAACATTTTACGGAAAGTGAATGAGGCTCCTTTGCCCCGTTGGACTCAACTGTCAAACCGGAGGCTACAGAATTGGGGAGGAGATCCACATCCTAAGGGAATGATAGCGGAGGCTTTGCCTGATGTAAGTACTGAGTACATTCTTGTTCAAGTTCTGATAATTTGGGGAAGTTGATTTTTTAGATTTGATAATACTGTTTTTTTAAATTGCTGCTAAGGGGGGTATTGATTCTAAGGGAATATAATCGTATTCGTTTATTTTGAACAGTGGCTAAAGAAGTACACGGACAAGATTAGTTCGATTAAAGGAGTCTTTGAGAAGAGTCCTCCTAATCATGTGTTAGTGAACGAGTACCGGCCGGGTCAGGGTATAATGGTAAGGCACAGCACGGTATTGCTCTGAAAAGTAGCTTCAAAGATTTTCATTTTAATAAATGACATGTATTATAATATATAGCCTCACTTAGATGGACCACTTTTCTTCCCTACTATTACGACAATCAGTTTAGGGTCACATACAATCCTGAATTTTTACCGACCTTTGGAAAGTGATGCAGAAGGCGCAATTGCTGATGCCTCCTCTAAAGTAATAGAATTTTCATCACTCATGTTTCTAAAAGTCTTAGATCTTAGTGCTAGTTTCCTAAGTCTATGTTTACGCAGTAATTGTGTCTTATTACATACGTATTTTTAGGGTGTTATTATCAATGAAAACAATGCCTGGTCGAGAAGATTAGAATTCAGTTTACTGGTAAAGCCTCGAAGTCTTCTCATTCTTAGAGATAGAGCTTATGACTACTACCTTCATGGTATTGATGAAACTGACAAAGATGTCCTGACTGAAAAGGTAATAAATGCTGATGCGCTTGGACTTACTTGTGGGACTGAGTTACAACGTTCCACTAGAGTATCATTGACTATTCGGCATGTACCCAAAACAACAAAACCAATGCTAAAACTTTTTGGTATTAAGAGGTAACCGATTATGTGTGATTAAAGGGTTCTTAATATGGAAATAAATACAGTTTTCACTGGAATTTTATCATAAGTCTCGAGGTTATTTAAGTTCATGAAAATATATTATGTATTTTTTAAATGCAAGTACAAGGTACGTAATAACTAAATAAATACAAGGTGTAGCACTTAAAAAATCACTGGGTAAATTATAATTATATACAGTTTCAAATACTATTTTAAAATGGTAAAAAAGGTAAAACGCAAAATGGCAGAAATTCGTTGAAACATTTAGGAATTTCCATGAGCAAGTTGATAGAAGTAAGAGTTCTTATCTTGCAGCAGAACTTGTGGAGAATCAAACTCCACGATTTCCCCGGCTTTCATTACGAGCACTCTGGAAATCGATTGCAAAATAGTCACAAACTATTCTGTTTTCAGTTATTATAAATAACTTGGTTAGAATTAAATTACCAAACTTACCGATCACTGTGTAGAATCGTATTAACCCTGTGCGCAATAGTAATAACTGTGGTTGGGCCAAACGAACTTCTTATTGTGGCTTGTATAATCTTATCAGTGTCATGGTCCACGTTTGCAGTCGCCTCATCAATGCATAGTATCTACAGAGAAATAACTGCAAGTACTGGTATACTGAAAATACGGTATTAATCAAATTTACTACCTTCGGATTTGATAGTATAGCTCGGGCTAAGCAAAGTAGTTGTTTCTGCCCAACTGAAAGTAAATTGCCACTTTCTCCTACTTGGCCATCCAGGCCTCCTAAACTGGAAACTAGAGATCGTAGCTGACATTTTTCTAGCGCTCTTAGCAATATGTCATCCCGATTATGACAAGCGGGATCCAAATTTTCTCTAAGGGTGCCACTGAAAATGAGCGGGTCTTGAGGAATGATGCACAACTTTTTCCTGTAAAGTCAGTTATAACAAAAGATTTTCAACATCTCAAACTTTCAGCATCACTCTTATGTCAATTTCATGGTCCAGAAAAAACAAAAGAAAATAATTTTTATTTGTGTACCTCAAATATTTCAAATTAAGGTTTTTCGTATTAACATGATCAATATTTACTACGCCTTCAAAGTTGTCCACCATGCGGAATAACGCTTGAAATAAGCTGCTTTTTCCCGAGCCTGTTCTTCCTACAACTCCTAATTTTTCGTGAGGACGAGTTTCAAAACTTACGTTCCGTAAAGCATAAGGTGAATCCGGCCTAAAACATTAACATTTAGGCGTACAACTTTCACTCTTCCGTTCACATAATAAAAAGTGTGTATTGTTTTTGATGAAAATAACTCACTGATATTGCAAAGAAACGTCACAAAACGAGATCGCTCCTTGCGATGGCCATCCGTAGGGTGTTGAGAGGATACTTTTAGTGTTGCTCTCGGCTTCGATATCATCAATATATTCTGCAACCCTTTCTACGGCTACCATTTCTTTCTCAGTCTCAGTGAAGGATGTCACAAACGATGACAAAGAGTTGGTTATTGTCAATGCGTACGAAATGGCAAGACCGAGCATAGCTATAAATTTTCCAATAAATGAAATTATTTAGAATCATTAAAACTAAAACCAGCGACTAAATAATGCACGCGCACGGTTCAATCTATAGGTGTATTTGCGAGTACATTTATGGTATCATTAAGTTACTTATTTTGTGTACCTGAATTTGCATACTGAAATCCATGTTGTAGCACTCCAACCAGACCCACTCCACTTATAATAAAAACACCTATAATCTGAAGTCTGATGCTCAGCCATTGAGATACAGCCTGAGTTGCATACTCTGATTTTTGATTCGCCTCTAAATACTCTTCATTCTCATCTTGAAACCTGCGTAGGAAGTTAAGTTAACAATAAGTGTGCGCTCAAACAATTCTTAACCTAATAAATTGGTAACTCCCATAAAATATCACCTTCTGGCGGATCGCATTCCTCTGATTGTTGACAAACCTTTAAGGGTTTCTGAAAAATGAGCATACACTGGGGAAAGTGAAACACTTGCAATGCGTCTAAGCTGTCTGGAAGTGTGTCTGTAATATTTTTGAATATTATTTGCCACCAGTAACATTGGGATTATAATGACTAGAATCCACGGCAATGCGTAGCACGTTACAAACAATGTACCTGTGTTTAAGTCAGAGATGAAACAATTATTAGTATTAATAACGGCAAAGAACTTCTATCAGATATAAGTAATGATTTTTTAAGGTCAATTACAAGAGATAATGAATTACCTAAGAGACCGTAAAATTGAGCAAGCAATATGTTCATAATAAAAGGTAGAGAATCATCCACAATTCCTTGGTCGGAAGAAAATCTATTTAGGATTCTACCAATTGGAGTAGTATCAAAGAAACTCATTTTGGCCTGATAAGATCAAATTCAAAATTATTTTTTAAAATGTGGCCTGAATTTTAAAACGCCATAGAAAAAGTATTTGAAGTTCTACCTTCAGAACTGACTTGATCAACTGCTTGTGAATTCTTTTGCCTCCCTGAATACTTCCATATGCAAAGAAAAACGCCCTGCCTAAGGTCATGAAAGAATTAACAATTCCAATCATGACGAATACAACAAAATAATACTTCACATCAGGATCTATTCCTCGTAGAAAGTCGCTCTGGTCAACGTTTTCGGGTAAATTATCCACATCATTTGAAATATCGTAGTAATTGTCAGGGGGAGCTTCAGTCACGAATGAATGATGAAGTACCGGGAGGACTGTGGTAGTGGTAGTAGTTCTTGGATCTGGGGTGGGAGTAGCATTGCTGGACGTGGAACTGATCCAGTGAGCTAACCAAAGGTCACTGGAATTTCTAGAAATTTGCATTGCTAAAAGGGACAGTAATATCAAAATTGTCAGTCCACGCCCAACAGCAGCTATATACTTTTGGTAAACATCAGTACTGATGGAGCCTTCCATTTTGTGTTCATTATCCATTCGGTTCGGGTAGGTTGGTTCTATTGCTGCACTGTTTGATGCCCTGGAATCACCTAAAGGATTCAGCATCGGTTCGTCATCATCGTTGTAAAATATGGGCAACATATCTTCCGGCGTCCCTGTTTCAAAATCTAGATGCATTAACACAGTCTTCGTACAAATGAAGCAACAAGCACTGAAAAGAAGATTACCTTTATTGATAATACGGCCTTTGTCTAGTACAAACACCCAATCCGCACTGTGAAGAAATTTGAAATGATGCGTACATACTATCCTCGTTTTATCTTTTAGTAATCCATGGAGACAATGTTGGCTGAGGTGCTTTGCCACCTTGTAGTCAACGGCAGAAAAAATGTCATCCAGTAGGTATATGTCTTTATCCTAGATATTATTGACAATCATTACAACTTTTGTTTTGGGTTAAACTTTCCATAGAGTGAAATCAATAATAATAGAAAAGGATAAAGGAGTACCTGATAAACTGCTCTAGCAAGCGCAATTCGCGACTTTTGCCCACCACTTAATGTCAGCCCATTATCTCCAACAAGTGTATCATCACCATGTTCAAGTTCCTCCAAATCCTCATTCAAGCCGCAACCATCGATTACAGCTCTAATAAATGATTAGTTGCAAAATTATTTCCAAATCTATTTGACGAGGAAGTTGTTCGTATAGTTTACTGAAAAGGTTTAGAGTACCTGTATTTGATACGATTGTACGGTTTCCCAAAGAGGATGTTAGAACGGATTGTCCCTCGCTGAATCCAAGGTTCTTGAAGAACAACTCCAAACCCTGTAAACAAATTGTTAATTCCAGAAGCATATTATCGCCCTCCAAGGGGATTTGCCTTTTGTAACTTGGCAAAAGGATAAAAATGCATTTGCCTTGTTTGTTCGTTACCATCTCGATAATCGTTGAAAGCTATTTTTCCCTTCGTTTTTTCTAACTCTCCCAATAAAGACAATAGAAAACTGCTTTTTCCGGCACCAACTTCTCCCACGATACCAACAAACTGGTTCTATCAAAAGCAGAAGAATGAAAGATTTTGAGCTTGTGGTGACAAACAAAAATTAATCCACCATCTAAAAATAATATATTTGCTGTTATTTATTTAGCCTACCTTTTTAATACTAAGATTCAAATCTTGCAGCTTGAATCCATTGCTGCTCCACTCAAAACTCGCCTGCTCTAATTCTACATGATCTTCAGGCATACTTTCTTCGGAAATTTCATCATAAATTGATGACAGTGGGACCTCATCCACCTTGATGTGTCATGTATCATTAAAACTTTGTCATCAAAACATATCTTTTACCGAGGAAAAATAATTTGCGTCTCAACTTACCTTTAAAAGCATATTTACTCGTTTGATAGAGACCCAGGCCTCGACAACGCCATTAAGCACCCAAGGTAATGCATTCAAAGGGTTGATTAGCATGTTGAATAAGGCAATGCTAGTGAAAACCTGATTAAACAATTTTGTTATTTGTCTTGTGAATCGCTAACATTACTGCTACCACAGGACTTACAAGCAAAGTTTTCTTGTTACTGTATTTTTATATTAAGCTGTAGGTTTACTTTTGCAGCTGTGAGTTGATTCCCCATCAGAACATAAGTGGTGAAACTAAGAACAGACACAAGGACAGGAGTCGTGGCCCAGAAGTAAACACACATAGCATCTAGATATTTCCGTCCTTTCAGGCAAGAGAGTTCCTTGTCTCGTATTTCTTCAATTTCCAAATAATCATGTTGTTGTAGGGTAGCACAGTAAGCATAGTAATAATTATTAATTATTATTGTAAATATAGTATCCAATATCCAATAATGTATAAATGTTAAAAATCTTCTGTAGTGTCTACTACATCCCACTTAAAAACATGATTAAAATATGTAGACAATTTTAATTTTGTAGCCTCACCGTTAATGCGTTGCAAGAAAAAGCGTTCCCAAGAATGAAACTTGACTACTCTTATGCCGTACAAAATTTCTGACATGAGATTCACACGATCGTCTTTAAATTTCATCATTTTTGTACTCAAGACTCCTAAAAAAGCATAAAATAACATGTACTGGTGTCATTCATTAAACGTGATTACGATAGTTCTCCAGAGCAGGTCCAACATTCATCAGTTATCAATATCAGTAATGTAATGTAAATTTTACATAACTGATATTGATAACTGATACATATAATTTATTTAAATACATTTCGAAGTGTTGTTTGCCATTTTGATAAAAGCGAAATTATATGAACTACTTCATCGAAATGTGTTAAACTTTACAGCAATTCAAAACATAAACAACTTAATTGCATTAGAAAATATACGGCAATTATTCAAAAAATTAAGTTACCTATTTTCTTTGCTAAAATACGATTTATGGGTATCAAAATCATGACGAAAACTAGTCCAGCTAAGAAAGAACTCCCGATTTGTAAATATAACAGGTACAGAGAGACAGCAACTTGCAACGGCTGGCTCCAAAGACAATGGAAGCTAGCACACGAGTTGACAATTCTTGATGTATCAGTGCTGAGGAAATTGATTATTTCTCCACTACTGAATTTCTGAACATCTACTTTCCGTAGGTTGAGAGTTTTTCTGTAGATCTCTGTGATTACGGCGGCTTTTATCTTCAAGTTAACTTCAACCATGCACATGTTGAAATGAGAGTTGCATAAGGCCCCTGTGTAAAAAATGTAGTTTCGAAATATTGCTTGAATTTTATTAGGAATTATAAAATTCATGAATGGATTCCCAATAATTTTACCTCCTATGGTAACTAGAAATAAACCTCCAACACAATAATAGCCCAAGTACGGGTCCACAGGGTTTGAGTCTTCAACAAAAGACACGAGCATATTTAAAAGAATGGGTCCACAAAATCCTAATACATCCGAGCCCAACTTGAGAAATCCAATCAAATAAAATTCCAGCCCGAAGCAAACATGGAGAGACTTCAAGAGTGAGTTTTCTGGATTCGATATCCATAGCTGGAACTTTTGGGACACTGTCCCAGTGGAAATCTCATGTGGCAAATCATATAAGTCGTCAGCATTGCGAAGAAATCCACAAGCACCTTTTTTGAGAATTGGTGTTACCCACCAAAAGAAAAGTTTCTCAAACATGTTTGAATTTTCTTTCGCTGTACCCAAGTCCATCTCCTGATCATCATCTTGGAATCCCACATATGAATTATCCTCATGATTTAGGAATGCTTGGCTCTCATGAGTATCCCGCATGTCATTGTGAATTGCACGATAATGTCTCTCCTCCAAAAGAATGTCACCAGGAATGAGAGTTAAAAGATAAAGCCCTTGGAACAGGGTCTCCGTTCCAGAAGTACATAGCCAAACCTTCATCAAGAAATTGTCTTCGTTGGGGAATTCTTTCTGACGAGAATAGTATGATAGATATCTAGACCTGAGCACAACCACTGAAACAACAGCCGTCAAAATCCAGGAGACGATGATTGCCTTCGGACCGCGAGTATTAAAAGATACACCTCTTTTTAGCCTCAATATAAACATTAAATGCAAAAACCACGCCAGGGTCTTCACAGCTACGGTAAACCCCTCCACTAACGTAATTTTGTCATGAAATGACACACGTATCATCGAGCTAGCATCAGGAGCCATGGCCATTACTGCAACAATAAATGCTCTCGAGTAAATTATCGAGGACTGGAGATTGTTCCAAGCCGAGTAGCAAGTATAGCTCACTCGACGCTTTCCCATGTAGTACGCTGATGTGATGGCCAACACCGCGTACATTGGCAGTTCCAAACAAATATAAAGGAAACATGGTTGGAAATCCCTCACTGCTGAATTCCATGGAAAAAAATCATCCGGATTGCACCTCAGTGTCAAATTCATTTTTTCTCCTCTCTGTAGATTGAAACTCAATTATAAAATCATCACGGATAGTCTCCCAGACGAATGTCGTATTCACCCCTCTGGTCCAGTCCGCTTCATGACCCTATACCATTCGTAAAAATTTATTCACATTATTTACCTACAAAATAAACAATTATCACAGCCAACTTAAATTCCACATCAACATTATATGTGATATTACAAATAAAATAAAATAATTTCTTGCGCTTCGTATTGTCAATTGTCATAAAGTGATTTTTCTCTACTTCCCACACACGTCCATTAAAAAGGTAAAAACCCACGTAGTTTCCTTTTCAAAGATAATGTTCCCTTTATTCAATAAATCTTTCCCTCTATTCTCGTCTACTTAAACCTACAAGTAATGCACTTAATTTATTTTACTGTCAAGCCTTACCTCGTTAAAACCTCCTCGAAATCACACAAATGGACAGTTATTCTTTTTTTCAAAAAATGGTTTCAGTCCTTCTTTGATGAATTGTGTCTTTTGAATGTAATTTAATTTGAGTTGGCTGTAACCGCATGGTAAGTAAATGGTAATTAACAATAACTATTAGCTATATACTTTACTGCAGAGTGCAGATGCACTTTTTATCCGTGATTAAAGCTTGCAACTTCCAAGTGTGCGTATGTAAACAGCTGACGTTGTACAAATGACTACAAAGCAACGAAAAATTCAAACAGGGAAATGTTAGTGTCCAAGCACTTATTAATCTATTTGTATGTAATCAGTAATCACAACTAGAGTTAGTGGTGATGGTTTGACTACGACGTAATGATGGATGAATGGTAGTTTAAAGAGTAAACTACATATTAATAAAACACCGAAACCGATAAAAGATAAAAGCTACATAATATTATATAGCTTTAGCGGTTCTCTTCCCTTTTGAATTTCTTTTAAAACACATGATTTGCATTGGGTTGAAGGTTGAACCATGTCATTATTCATCGACGCTCGATGCTTAAAATGTTGTTCATATTTAACTAATAATTGATGGACAAAGAATTTTAGATTTTGAAGGATTTTAACAAAAATACTTGACACCTTATAGTAAATAAAAAGTACGTGAGCTGCTTGGAATTTGGTACTTCATTATGATAATTTGTATTTATATTCCCATTCACATCTTTAGAATACAGATGGAAGCCTAAGGCCTAAGCTGACATAAGAACTAACAATAAGTACGCTTGAGTTGTATTTCGGAAACCAGAAGTTAGTGCTGCTCTCTGGGTCTGGACTCATCTGGTTGGCATTTAATGCATCAGGTGAAAGCTATAGGAATTTATTTTCCAAAACGTTTTTTCTTGTTTAAAAAACTTCATTGTAGTCAAGGAGCTAATTATTGTATAGTGTAATATATACTAATATGTAAATATTAGTATATATTATATATATATGGCATTCACGTTATGTATTTTAAATTCAAAACTAAATTGTAAGTCGAATTTTCGATTCCGAATTTCTGGTACGCAATGGATTAGTGTTTGATGAAGTTAAAGAATGATAAAGGAAGTCTACGAAGAACAAGATGTGCCAAGCGTGAGGAGGAGGGACTAATAATTCTATAAGAATCACGCATCGTTAGCGAAACCGACGACATAGGTAAGTTGTACGGTTATTGAACATTGGGTTTGGAGTTCTTGGAATGCGGATTCTGATTCTTACCTGACACTTATTCTACCCTTTATCTCACATGGTCATGTCAGAACATACATGTGTGAACCAGGGTTGTGTGTATATGTAGTAGTGCACTGAAGGATGTGCGGAGGTCTCCCGGAGGAGTGTTTTCTATTAGAACAGATAGTTTCAGTTTCCCTTTCCTTTCATATTGTAGTTTTAGAAGGGTAAAGGTTAAGAATTGCAATTAGCCAATAAAAAGTGCCCTTACACATATTACAATCAGCAGCTGGAATAAAATATTTTGGTCAGTTTCCTCACCAACGGGTGAAGTATTTCGGCAAGGATTTTTGTTTGCATAATAATTATATATTATATATATTCACATTTAATAGTCAATGACCTATGGTATGTATTCTCTTCTCGGCTTTTATATATGTACATTAAATTTTGAGCAACATGCTCTTCTGCCTTTTTAGCCATCGTGTATTCAGCCTTAAAATAATATGTGTGCAATATAGTGTGCATCCAAGTCATTCTTCTTTACCTGCATTTAAGTTTTAAGTAGACATACTCAGTCAGATTTTTTAACTTCACCATGTCTTTAAGTAATGAAGGTTAATAGTAAGCTAAATTATCTGCACGAGATGAAGTTTCCATATCTCGAAGTAGTAGTGAAACGGTGTAGGTGGAAGTTTGAAATATGAATGAGTTTTACGTTGTGCGTGAATGTTTCTAGCTCTAGCAGGTAAAAATCATTTTAAAATATTTAAATATTATACCGTGTCGTAAGGCCCATACTTTTGAAGTATCATGGAAATAAATAATAAGGCCCATACTTTTGAAGTATCATGGTAATAAATTTTTTATTTCTTTCTCGGCATATAATTAACATGCAAACACTTTTATAGTGCAAGTGTACAATATGTATGTGGATGCTTGTGATGTTGAATGTTAAGTGTAATAAAAGCAGATAGATATGGTTCATCAGCACGGAGTCAAAGTTTACTTTGGCAAAAAAAATACTTATAGGAAAACATCCATAGATGATTGGATGGGTGTTTTGGTGAATCACGATTTTATGCAGCTTCCTTGCCTCCATTTAACGTTACAATCATATTTAATTTTTAAACTGAAAATAAACAGCCATTCCTCTTATGTAACAATAAGGTCTTCGTTAGAATCACAAAGTCATGCTGTTACCTCTTACGATTCCATACCTATATAGGAAGACGGAAGACTCAAGCACATTAACCTGATTTAGTATTTATTTAAAATACTAGTTTCGTTGTCTCTTGAAATTTTGTGCTTTGAATTGTCTTATAATCTATTATCTAATGAGATATGGTGCACGCAAATTTCAAATCAACTCAAATACTCAAAATACATTGCACAAGAAATGATTTAATGAATAAAACAACTGCTGGCGAGCAGAGAGTCTAATTAGAAATATTGATAATTCGGAATTTCCAACTCATTGGAGTTCGTTCGTCAAGAAGGTAATAACATCGCTTCTACTCAAAGTAGCGCCGTATAAACTGGATCTCCAGTCCTGGCAATACCTGGTTTACCGTAAAGTCCCATGCGAAGTCCCATAACGGCTTTACCTTTCATTCGCGTATTTGCATTATCATTCCCCATATCATTTTCGAGTCTGCAAAAAAATAAAGCATTATGATATATGTACACCATTATTTATACGCATAATTTTCTATAAAGAATCACTCTTACACTTGAAGTGTCTTAAGTATCTCCCTAGTCCGATCCATAACTCCGGTCTCAGGGTCGTTGGTAACAATGGGACACCTTAAAAATTGCAATTAGAAGGTGTGAGCACATCCCTTATCGTCCAGTAGATACAATTTAGAAAAATAAATCTGATCATTTATTAAGGAAATACCGATCACAAGGTCTACCAGTTTTGAGTACTGGTGATTCATTCTCCGACCCCAGTTTGACATAGCTCCACCTTAATTCTCCAAAAGGTTCTTGGATGTTTTCTATAAGCACAGTAGGGCGGAAATTCTTGTGAGTAGTTTCAGTACTCAAATGCTTATTCAATTCCGCAACAGATTCATCAGCGAAGAGCAAATAAGATGATTCATTTTGAAAAACACCCTAGAAGACATCCCAAAAATCAGCCATTCACTACTACAGAACTATTTATTTTTGAATCCATCCGAAAATACAGTAAAATTTCCTAACCAGATCATCCTTTGTAAAAGTTGGATAAACGATTTGATCCTTGGTCAATTGTCTGAATTCTTTTGTTTCCCCTTCAACGTGACTCACCAATCGCAAATCTTTCCCTAGGTATTCAGAGAAGAAACGAGCAGCTTCTTCACCACAGTCAAGACTCGGCATATTTTTGCCCGCTTTCCCTATACTATATTAAATCATTGAAAACCAATAGATTACAATACAATAAACTTCATCCTCACCTTTAAGGAATGCCACCACGTTTTAAGCTATACTTACTGGCAAACAGTTCGATTTCCTGGTATGTTTTCAGGTAAGGAAAAAGTGACAGGATCCACATTGGGGGCACTCAAAGAAATTCTGTCATCCTCCAAGATAGAAACTTCAACAAATACCATTTTAGGACACTTGGACTGGTCCACCTCACGTCCTTTCGAATCCACAACCAAAAATATGCGATCCCTGAATGCTCGCGATCCTATTATTTCATTCATGCAGTAAATCAACAATCACAAACACGTACTAGCAATGTTTATGTTGCAATTTATAAGATGGCTGAGAACCGTATACCTTGTCTTCCCTGAAGTCCCAAAGGACTTACGTAGGCTTTGTCGACGTAAATTCCCTTGCATGATTTAATGGGATATATTATCAGACTAGCAATATTCCCAACTTTAACCCATTTTGTAGGTTCCAAACTTGGACACGTCTGCTGTTGTTTCTTCACCCAAAAATAACCAGCTAGACTTGCAGTAGTGACACCAAGAACAGAAAAAGCTGCTTGCAGACTTCCCAAATCCATGTTGAAAATCTTGTGATCAACTTTTAAGAATAATTATTATTGTAGAAAGTAACTCTTGTTTCTTCAAACGCGTCTTTAGGTGTAAGAGGGTAAAAACAAAATGCGGAGAAAATCGTTAAGCTCAACCTATTTTAGTAGATAAGTGAAGTGACGTGTACTATAGTTAAGTACATATAGTGATATGGGAAAGCTCTCTCTACCTAGATATACTAAGTACACTATTTAATGACAACAACGTAGGGCTAGGGTTGCATGATCCTTTTAACTAAAAGAATGTATCCACAACCTTGACTTTCTGGTTTCTGGTAGGTCGTTTTATATCTGATTTCTGGAAATCGCCATTCGAATAAATATGTACAACTTGCATTAACTTCCCGAAGTCTTTTATTTCATGTTTTGTTTAGCATAAATAATGTTTGATAGAGGAAAAAAACAATGATTGAAAGATGCTTCACAGCCCCGGATTGATAAATTGAGACAGGGAAAAACTAGCTTGTACTTTTTCTGCCTCTACATATATACACGTGGATATATAAACAACCCAAGCCTTAAAGGAAAGTCCGTGGGAAATATTCAAGGGTTATAATGATGGGTTAGAAGAAATATATATGAATATAATATTTAGATGAGACATCAGTACTTGATAGTTCTTCAGCCTATATACTTATACTGGAACATACATGTATTTTGCTGGTTCCATCCAAACAAGGACATTAATTAGAAACAAGACACTGGCTTGACAGTTTCCAATCTTCACTATTTATCGAAAATCTTTATTTGCTTTGAACATCAGTGAAACAGGATTAATGATGGAGATGAACGAAAAAATATTATTTCAGTGTCTCTGATAAAACAAACATGCTTGGCTTAGGGGACAATCTGCAAGAACAAGAAGACATGGTATGATGGCACTGAATAATGTCGTTGAAGGGCATACAACAGGTTGGTTTGTTGTTGTATTGTTTCAAATACATATGTACATTGTAGGTATATTGTACAGTTGTACTATTAGTAGTTTTGGTTTTTTCTATATCTTGAAAATTACGCTCAAAAGTGCAAGTAAGCATATGTTAACACTCTATTTTAGATAATTTTAGAATTATTTTCTAGAGCTTATCTTACTCTTACTGTTTAGACTGACAATGCAAATATGCTATGGCTTACTATTGTAACTACTTTAGGCAACATATTAATTAGGCATTATAAACAACAACATCCATAATAAAGGTTCGAGTATATGAGACGTTAACTTACGAGAGTGTGGTTTCTTTCACTTGTGTGTGTAAGTGTAAACTCTAACATTTGATGTTATTAGTAAGTATTGGAAACTAATTTGAAAGCCTAAGCTTAAGCTTTATAAAATACATACTTCATTGAAAGCATTACTCATTGCAATTTGATGTGTATGTAGTAATGTGTGTTAATGGGTAAAATTTTTTGTATCGCTACGAAAACTTAATTATGGATAAAATATTCACTTGTTTGTTCGTAGATATTTATAGGATTACCAAAGTTTGTGTAGTCTTCATTTATCGAAAAAGCGCTTTAGGTGAGCAGCCTCCAGTACTGTCTCTGGATGTTCCGTCACCACAGTTTAATGGAGCTGGGATGGAGATACCAAAGGCGACGAAGCACGTGAGGTCGTGGTCAGAACAAGTAGGTTCATAGCTGCTCCCAACAAAATAAACCTTTTCGTGTTCTTCACAAAATGCTTGAGTATGCGTGTCGTAGCATTTTCCTTGGTGGGAGAAAGTGAAGTTGTTCTCATCAATAAATGCATTTTCTTTATTACTCGGCTTTTTTTGAGATTTGCAGGGATTGGCCTCACATCTGGTTAGATTGGTTGTCTTATCCACCACTAACCACTGATTTTTGTCGCAAGGGCCCTATAATTATTCAAATTTAAGACACAATAATTATGTTCTTTCAGATAGTTCCTTCTCTAATATAGTTAGATTTTTTATATATTTTTTACCTCTGTAGTATAATATTACTAGTCGATAAACATCGTTCAAATTTCTCAAACATGTGGTAAAGCTGATAAACGATTCGAACATGAATAACAATGTTTTATCAATTAAGGAGATTATTTTTTACCTGTTCAAAAATGTTGTAACAACGTGATTTAGCCGGCCAGAAAACTAGAGGGCGACCCTCGCATCCTGTGGATATAGGTTCTCGACACTTACATTGCGCAAAAGGTGTTCCAGTCTCTTCTGAAAGAACCATCATTTCTCCGCAAGGTCCCTGGTCAAAATGGTTGACCAAGTAACACCGTTTTGTTTTATTATAATAGAATTCGCCCGTGAGTGAGCACGGTCTGAAATTTAATTAGACATTGAGTTACTTGATGAGGCCGAGAAAACACTTTACACTCTTCCCCGGCTAAAATTAGTTCTTCGGATCGGAACCATTTATTTTACAGTTAGAGCAAGGATGTGCTACATCAATTTTAAAAACCTAAAAAATTTACTTTTAAAATTGTAAATTGTAAATATTTTACAAACTTAGAGTAAGTAGCAAAGGTATATATAGTGGGCTAAATTATGAAAATTTATCCCTGATGCAGATAATCATCTTTTTGAGTCGCATTTGGACAGAGCAAAATTCTAAGACAGATTGAACCAGAGTGCTGCAGCTATATGACCAGAAAAAAATGGGATATAAGTCTACCATCAGACAGAAAATTTAAGAGGGATTCAAAGCATTTTTAAACTGGTAGAGAATTTTAAAACTTTGACATATTTTAAATCGTCAAGAGGTTGAGAATGTTAAAAATTGCGACGAATTTTCAGAACTTTTACCCGAAACGGAGTGATTCCTTGGATTTGAAGGAATTGCTTATGCTTTTGTACAATTTTTTTCGATTTTTTTTATAACCGACAAGAAGGAGGTTCAACAAATTTACACAAATTTCAAACAGATGTTGGCAATTTTTACCATTCTGTTTTCAACCAAAAATTATAATTATAAATTTTTGTTTTTAGAACATATTGTGGGAAGTGCAATTATTATTGTTATCATTTTATTTATGCCTCACAATTTTTTTTCTGGAGATATTTGTGCAGTTTGTACCATATAGCTCCACCTCTACTAAAATATACTGATTAATTTTACGCCTGTGACCGATTACATACTTTGGTAATCAATGTTGTTTCAAAGTTAATATAATTGTTTTGGTCGTAATTAATCAATTCATTCCTACACGATAATGTCTCCTGCTTGGTAAAATATATTTTACTTCCAAATACTGTTCAAAGCGCCTTAAAAATTGAAAAAACAAATAGTTGACTTACCCAGTTTGCTGTGACTCATTAGCTTGTTTCACACCTTTTGCCTTCGGTGGTGCACAGCATCCATTTTCTATCAGCAGGATTGTGAGAAATAATATTCCCGTAAACTTGAGCACAGATGAAGTTTCCATGTCGTTTCTCACCTGGTCAACAATACTCTGCTGCTCTAATTCCTGGGTATGTTTATGTTTTATGAATAGGCAAGTTGATGATGTGAAACTATACAATATAGCTTTTACAATGCAATGCTCAAAACTGGTAATTGCTGCTCCACGTTTTGCACACAACAACGATTATTTAGCTTTCATTTATGCAAACGGTTCCTGAATACCTTGAAAGACTCGTAAATAATAAGCATCAGACAGACCACATTCGAGATATCGGTTTAGACTAAAGACATTGAATTTGAGAGTCAATTCGAAGAGCAAAACAAAATCGATTTTTACGCAAGTGAATATTTTTCTTCGAAGAATTAGCAAAATATTGTTTTTGGAACCAATGCTTAAAATTATTAGATCTTGGGTCTAATTTCCAAAGGTGGCGTAGTTGTGTATAGTTAATTCATTATTTCTATGGCCCGTTCATAGAGGCTACACCGTGATGAGAAGTAAAGGTAAACTCAGCTGGAAATGAATATTTACTTCCATTTTCCAAAAAATTTGCAACGCGAACCAAAAAATAATTATTCTTCTAAAAGCTAGAGCCCAAAACTGTTTTCCAAATTATTTTCAACAACGCCCGCATAATTATTATAAAGCCAGTTACACATTACTTTATGTATAAATTATACATTCACAAGTTATTTAGTGTCCCTATAGTTCCTGGCAAACCCTAAAACCTTTCGTTTTCTACTAGTTCTTATTAATGTTAACATCTGGCTACAAGTCATTATGATTTAGCCCAAAACAACATTACTAAAGTTTCAATTATTCCGAATATTTCGGGATGTTTTCCGAAATTCGATAAACCGTTTTTTCAGTCATGATCTATTAGGTATTCTACTACCATAAAGGAAATATCGGTATCATCACTTTTTATAATGTTTTGAAATGTTAAAATTACTTTTTTCGCCCATAGTTCTGAAAAGATGCATAAGAATTTGCCCGGTTTGATTCTCTCTTTTAATTCTCTTTTTTGAAATTTCAATTCCCTAATCTATAGGGTTTTCCAATTTGCAAACAGCGATTCAAAATGTTGCATGAAATTAATTTTATTCTTTAATCATCTTTTGACATACAAACAAACAACAATATCATTTCATTCGACATTCGATACATATGAGTACCCCAATAAAATACTATATACAGACCAACAACATTAACAAGTAGGTAATTACCACTCTATTGAGGAATATTCAAACAAGTTCCAGTGCAAATTCACAACAATTTTATTAATATATACCAGTTTTGATCAGTACAATCATATTAATTATTAATTTTTATAGCTCATAATGTCACAACTTCAACTCACCCCTTCCGGGCAAAACAGAAGGGTTTGTACTTCAATCAAATATGAAATCCATAGGAGAAAAACCAGGGATAATAGTAGAGACAATTAATCAACTTCTTGTCATCAGAAAATGATCCGCACAGGTGATGTTTTTTTAGTGGTAGAATATTTCAAAAACTTCTCTAGTCTAGGTATCTACGTACGACGGTATTACACAATTTGCATAGCTTTATCATGACCTACGAGAAGTTCGAATTTCTACTTAAACGATTCTAACAGTAAGTAGTTACCTTCACTATAGCCGTCGCTAACAACGCTAACGCTACAGTAACCACTCACAGCATCTTTGATGTACTTTTGTCTAACTAACAACCTAACTAAGTAACTCCAATACAAGTAATGTAATAGTATTTCGTTATTACTGAGTTTGGAAATATTTTTAGCCATAAACTACACTATGAAGGTATCTATATGCCTATAGAGTTTTTGAGCTATTGCATTTACTATAAGCTTGTATGATAATTGGTATTTGTAGCAATACTAATTAATTCATTTGAAAATTACAAGAGTTTTAAATTATACGCTTGTAATATATGTGCCTGAGCTGATCCATGTTAATCCGTAAAGCGGTGAATGTAAGAGCCCAATTGCATTTCCAGGCCACTAGGCGTAGAACGACAAGAAGAACTTTAGGCGTAAAACAAGTCTTCACAATGTTTTCTTATGCCGACTTGTATTAGGAATATTATGTTTACTGCTTTGTTGTTGTTGTTGTTTTTGCTTGATCATATTCAGTTCATAGTCATCTTCATCATCCTCGTCCTCATCCACCATTCTTTTCTTCTTCTTCGGCTCCTCTTCAATGAAGAAAGGTGCTATTGTGAGGCATACGATGGTGAATACTATATGGAAAATGGGACATTTAAAAAAATAAACAAAACGTTAAAAATTCTAAAGAATAAGTTAAGGAAATTAAAACTTTTTCCTTACATGAAATTAGAATGGGGAAGACGACATAAAAGCTGAAAGAGGCCGTGTAGTAATAGAAAGCTTCAGATCCATACATAAGGACAGTCAGGCTGAGAGAACAGATAGTCAAGACAATAATAGGTATATGTTCAATGCAGAGCGCACAATGAGCCAGGACAACCGCATTTAGGAGGCAATATCGTCCCATTAATCTAGAGAGGGGTGGCCCGACTGTGGGGATAGACGAGACAGAAAGACAAGATTAAGGCTGGGTAGACTATTTGGAAGGGTGAATTCTATCCTTCCAAAATAATGCACACGTGCTCCAAAATACAAATACATGCAAAGAGACATTAAATAGACACAAGGTGAAGACGGATGAGTGAGTATAGTAAAAAAAAAAAAGGATGGAATATCATAATGAAAAAAGTTGATTCTTCTGTGGTGCGAAAAAGCCATTACTTTGCTCCGGGATTTCTTGAGCCGTTATCAGCATTTGCTTCTCATCTATGAAGCATCGAATGCTGTTGCTGTATTAATATATAGAAACAAGAAGAAGCCCGGTATCAATTTCATTATACACTTTTTGTCAGTCTTATTTCCCCCAAATAATGGATGGAAATTTCTCATGCGATTGATGTGTAAGTATCTATTGATAGATGTATAAATTATGTGAGTATTACATTACCTGAACTCTATAAATGCAACGAAAGCAATCCACCCGCGCAGTGCATAGATAACAGGATGTACCATCTTGTTGGACTTTGTATCGAATTATTTCCAATTTATCTCCCGTGTAGTAGTAGAAGTTAGAAAGGCTTTTTTACACCTATTACTTTCCCTTCCGTTTCCGGTACACTTGCCTCTTTATTTTAACTCCCTGGATTTCTCTCCTACTGCTTTATACTACTTCTTCAAGCAGATTTTGTGAGTGAGACCATCCGAGCCCCAAACCTCGAGCATCCAAGTCTTGTATAGTTCCCGTAGCTACAAGATTTCATAAATTACAAGGACACGCATGTAAGTATCAACGCTTCATTACTTTTTTTCTCATAAAAATAGGATAAAAAACAATATATTTTTATAGGATATTTTTATTACATTTTAATATTAATAAAAACTACTCGTCAAAAATAATACTAATAAAATTTTATTAATACTAGGTTGAATAGGCCAAAATACTATCCTCAGCTGAAAGCCGAACCCCTTAACCCTGATCATCCTCAATTCATTGAGTCATAAAAATGGCCAAAAGTTTCAAAGAGTTTGTTTCAGTACGCTTTACACATATTGAATACATAATATAATCATCCTAAAGCCTAATATTGTTCCTCATCCCTCCTAAAAAATTCCCTTGTCTCAATCTAATCCTCCGATCCCTTCAACTCAACCGTTCTGGAAAATTAACCACGTTCGCAAGAGGTTATGAAATTCTCACACCGACACCATAGTCGAAAATGCTAGTGGCTATATATTTGACATAGTTTCTGATTACAAGGAGAAAGATGTTCTCCCAAATCTTGCACTGGAAATAAACCTGAGAAATCTACTGTATTTAAAAATTTTGCGTCAATCTGAAATAAGTACAGAGATTATTTATTAAGTGATTTAAAAAGGTATTCAAGAACAGTTCATTTGTGGGAAGGAAAGTAAAAATGAGTGCACTAGAGTCTCCTCTTACTCCACCATCTAAGCCAAGTGCCACAGGAATCCCTACATCCGACCGATTGACAAGTCAAGTGAGTCTTAGAGGAAGGAGCTCAAAAAGTCGACTAGGAAGTGCTAGTGGAGGTCTGAGTGATCCGGAGGACTACTCATCTGCAGTTGCTGCAGCTGTAGCTAGCATCATCGCCAGTGCTAAAGCTGAAGACTTAAAAGAGCAAGATGATCTGTATCGGTTGGATGATGTATCGTTAGATACACCCCGCACGGAACCTACTGAACCCCTGTCCGTGTCCAAAAACAAAACTAAGAAAGGTGGGAAGAAAAGTAAAAGTAAATTACTTCGTAGTAAATCTAAAACCAAACAAGTCCCCCCATTACGACGAGCTGCAACAACTAAAGCTCCCAGTAGACAAGAGTCATTTGGATCTTTGGCTATCACTCTCCATAATGTAAGAGATCCTTTTTTAAATTGTATTATTTAAACCACTAAAAAACTAGTATTACAGCACAACTTTTGTTAATCAAAGCACAATTTAAAAATAGCGTTTCAGCATTCAATATTTAAAATCCAATCTATGGTTTTAACTTTGGGGAGAAATGAAAATACCTTCTTCTCCTCTTTCCCTAATTTATCCTTATAAAAAGAGAAGGGTATCGAACCAACGAATGTGTGTTCTTTTTCCATACTTTCTATACTCCCATCAATTTTTCTCTATATAAGAGCTTCCAAGCTTCGATGGGTGGCTGAAATAATAGCAATAATAATATATTGTAAAAACATGCAAAGCATGTGGAGTGAACAAAAACTTGTATATTTGCCAGACTTTCCCTCCGGTTTAATATTAACACAAGTTCCTTTCACCACTAATAACATGACAGGCGTCTCGTATAGGATCATGCTTGAATTGAATTTGGTAAAAAGCTTTGAAAAGAAAATGTTGGTTTTGAAGGGAAAATAGGGTTCGTGAAAGAAACGACACGTGGAAAATACTGCAAACACATACAGGGATAATACTATAAAGATACACAAGCACCAGGTACATGTATATAACTGAAGCAGTAAATCAATAGGAGTCATCTGCAGAGCAGAGTCAATTCGTGTTATTATTGTAACTTTGGAATGTAAGAATTCGACCATGTGTACTGTGTACATATTACTGTAGCCACTATACTTAAAATAATTAGTTTCATAACTTTTTGCTCTCTGCGAGTTGAACTGAAGCATTTCAGTATCAAAATCCATTATATTCCTAAGTAGTAAAGAAGTTGAAGATATACAGACATCAATAATTTAGCTAATACGATGGAAGACACCTCACTCAAGCTAGACCCCATTAAAATAAAATTCTAATTTGATGGATAGCATCCCCGTCCTGTTGATATGGAGCTCTCATGCTCGTATGTATTTTTGTAAATATGTATTCCTATTGTACTTAAAGGAAATATCCAATACTTTTCCCTACTAAGCCATACCTTGCCCCAAAGTGCCTCTCCATTTCTTGTATCCATATGCCTGACATTCTGTAATAAACTTGTACTTTAGGAATGGGTTAGGTAATTTTATGGCTTGGGCAAAAGTTGAATTTAATCAAATATGGCTTTCTGCTCATCAGCGAAGTGTCAATTAATTACCTAATTAATTAATTCTTTTGTCAAGCGTCGTAGGAATGCTGGTTTTTTCTTCGTATTGATTTTTCGGGTAACTTTAATACTATATAGATAGATATACTGTATACTGGACACATGCCACTTCTCAACTCTTGGAGTTATAAAGTCATTTCGCAATTTAGCTCACAATCAAAATAATACAAGAGAGCTCAATAATAAAAGTTTGTTATTATCCTTTCCATATGTATTATATTATATAACTAACTAATAATAATAACAGTAGCAAAACAGAAACAAATCGCCCAGTATGAAGTTGTATTGCACCCACACAAGCAGCAACTTTTTTGACTGTACAAATAATGAACTCCTCCAATCCATACTTTGACTTTTGTCAGCACTTCAGCACTATAACTATATGTATGTGCATAGTTGAATACAGTCCTAGTCCTAGTATAGATATCCCACTAGGTTACCACTGTGTCCCGTCGCAAAAATAATTTGCAGTTGTAAGTTGCGCCAGACACATGCTGTTCAAACGATTTGTTTACCTTTCCAATAAAATGGGAAATTGAGGAGTTGATGATAAAATGTCATTTGCTGCTTAAAAAGTATTTCAACAACGCCCAACTTTCTGACCCACTTGTTCAGGTTTGATATGTTGATGTTTCTTACTGATGCGTGTTTAATGAAGCACAAATGAAGTTTGTATATACAATCAAAATGGCCTTCCTGCTTAATCTGGCGATCGCTAACCTTTCCTACAACAATTCTATTTGTGACAGATGTCTGTATTTACTGTGACTGCAGTTGGCTGACTGAGACCGTTATATTATTGTCAGCATTTTAACTCTCAACATTTTCCCTTTCTATGGACACGTTTGGTGACAACAACGTATTTTTATTCATTTTTCTTTTACTTTTTGAGCGCAGAATTATACCATTACTTTTAGGCATAATGACGCGGTTCCTTTCCTCCCTGGGTTTAGTATTATATTTATTAAAGTTCCGGCCACTTTTTACAGCTTACTGCATAGCCACTTTTTTTAGTAACGTTGTGACATTGTGTGAGAAGGAAAGTGATTTTTATCTAAAGCAATGGACGCTTATAGATTACAATCCGTGATCACAAGCCTTGGATTTATGACGAAATAAATACTTAAATCCTAAGGACAGAACTTTTGGTTTCTGCAAGGCCATGCAATAAAAAAACCCGTGCGTTGATCCTAATCAAGCACTTAACTTTTACGTAGAAAAACTTAACCTTTGCAAAGTTTTGACCAATTTCTACCAAAAAAGGATTCCCTGCAAGAATTTTCCTATCAATTAGCAGCAATACAAAAATATGAGTTCATACATATTTTTAATGAATTAAAATAACAGAGAGCTTCGCCCCCCTAAAAATGCTTCCCCATGCCCCATAAAAGTATAGTAAGTGTAGATAGACACAAAAAAAGCACTTTATTCTCCAAAAATGTAATTACACACAATGTTTTAAAAATTTTGTGACTAGAAACCAGAGCTAATCATTGGAATCTATCGAACCTTTGTTTATTGCGGGATCCCTTTATATACGAAGTCTCTTGTATTTTCAATGTAAAAACTGTATGTATAGGCAGGATGAGGCTCCAAAATAGGAAGAAAGTTGTCGTACATTGAATTTTTTTGTACATATGTGGACTTAATATTGTGAATATAATTTACAATGATTGAAAATGTTATTATATCTGCCTTCATTTCTATTGAAAATTCGGGATGCGCTGTAGTTTAGGGCGGTAACCCAAAAGACGCCCTAACTAATGTCTTCACCAAATTGAATAATGCATTTTTGTTCTTATGTTCAACTATAAATCTATTTTTTTTACCTTTTACATATGCCACATACTTGTGCTCTGTTCCCAAGCGTAAGTACAAAGGTATGAGGAAATATCACAAAGAACTTTTTGTTTTTTCAAGTGAGATAGGGCGACATGGATGAGCTCATTCCCATCCATTATACAAGTGCTTACATTGTAATTTGATTGACGATGAGTTTGAGGCATGTCGCCTACTCTCAAAAAATTATCACTTGACAAGACGTAAATTATTTCACCAGTTTTTCCAATTATCCTGAGAACCTCTCATGTGTAAGTACATATTACACTTGAGAGAAAAGACAGGAAAACATCTGCTGATGACGTCACATATTCGGTTTAGAGAGAGAAACTTTTTCCTAACATGGATTACCTCCACGAAGCCATTATTTGCTATTTTTGTTATTTATTTTAATGGCTTCTAAATTCTTGGGAGTATGAGGCCAAGAGTTTAAGTATATAGAAGGAACAGAAATAGGAATTTAAAAAAAATAAAAGCTTTCAAGTTCTATATGAATATACTTATTGCATCAAGTATTTAAGCTTAGAATTACGATGGTATATAAACAATACATGGCAGTGTCAGTACAGTGTATTGAATTGAGTAAGAAACAAGGTTAAAATAATGATGAGAAATGTATTGAATAAATATTTTATATTTTCCCGTAATTCCTCCAGTTTGAAGTAGCAATTTAGCCAAAGTGGGCAAATAAAACTCGAGTTCAGAAACAACAATATTTTATTTTCACTTCAATGTCCCCGTGAAACCTTGAAAAGAAACCATGGAATGAATGAAGGTTCTCATTTACAGCAAGAAAAGTACTTTTCCCTGACTATTTAGCTACTGTACAGTGTACTCATGCCGGTAAAAGCTTACCGAGGCGAGGGCATGCATGTACTCTAATAAACATTCGATCCTAATCTGAACTCCACTCACTCAGGTGAAGTTAAAAGACAACTCTGAATTCAATTCAGAGTTTATAACGTTTTCGACGGGGAACGTTGTTGCTCTTTTGGCTTCTCTTCTCTCTTCTCTACATAAGTACAACGGTCTATAGGATTACAACTTTGTTACGCAAATTTAACTCCTGTCATAATTTCCAGCTATATTTTACCCAGTGATTTAAAAGTGCCTCCGGAGGAAGAAAGTTTCCGAGTTGTGTGCCAAGAAAGGCATCATTATTAGACGGTTCTTTCCTTTTTTCTTGAGGTTTCAAAAGCCAAGTTTCAGGACATTTCCTCTCCTTCCTTTATACATAAATCCATTAGGTGTAGTGAAGCATGAATTTCCTCATCATTTGAGCATCCGGGTATTTTTTTCGGGTATAGTTAATATACCATATAGTATTGTCACTACAGCTATTAGTTAAAGAGTAAAAAAAAGCTCCTCTGCTGAGACTTTTAAAAAGATATTTCTTCCTTTCTATGTCATTTGAACAAACACATGCATGGCTTCTGGATATACATATATTATAAGTGGTAATTCCAGCAAATTGGATTGACACACGCACTGATTCAGAAAAAAATTTCACTACTTAGAGAGAGTCTTTTAGGTGAACAATTTTGATAGTAGAGTAGACGCAGAATTTATTTCTGTAAGTAAGAGGTACGTGTAGGATCCACTCTATTATTATTACACATGCTCCTGCTGTTTTTTACGCAAATTACCAGAAAGTATTGTTAGGCGTACATTTTTTTTGCCGGAGAGTTTTTTTTGTTGGCCCTATTTAAAAAGAGTAGAACTGCACATAATAGGTTTCAGTCTGTGCTCGACCTACCAGCGTGGTACAAGTTAATAACTTACTGCTCCCAATTATAGATGTACATTATACATCAGTAACATATTTAGGTCTTTCCTGTGTATACATAAAAATAATCTCAAAATGGTCTTCATTTTCGAAATTCGAAACGAGAACAAAATTGGGGAGGAAATATTTGTGAGATTTAAAGTAGTGAATGAGAACGAATCAAATGATCTGATTCCATGTGACAATAAGAGCGAGAGTGAAAGTGAGAGGAAGGAGGAGGAGGACGTGCTGATGACTCGTAGTAGAATAAGTAACCAGCAGCTTCTCAAGCTAAACTTGCCTTGTAAGGAAGTGATGAAGTTGTACAAAGAGAAAGAAAAAAGTGAGAGTGAAGGTTGTCAGGAGTTGCAATTCCTTGAGAGCTTGAGCTCGGAGAGGGACGATTTGTCTATGAGTACTGGCACAGAGCTGCTGGACGCTCTGGTCAATTCAAATAATAACGGGGATGGAGACGCCGGAGACGATGTAATTGATGGGAAAGGAAGTCCAACTGATAATACTAATGGTGCCATTATTTTAACACAGGCTGTCAGTCACGCTGGATCTGCAAAAGTTCCAGCTCCTACGCTTTTACCAAAAAGCCCCAATGTTATGGATCTCAGTTTGTATTTAGCTCGTATTCAGCAGTATTTCAATCAATTAAGGTTCGTTTTAAACTCTTGAAAAATGTATGAATTACTGTATTTTACTTTCATATTTTGTTGGTTAAATCATGCATAAATTTTGCTACACATAAATGATTTTAAATTTATCAATTTTAGAGGGAAATTCTACACTGCAGAAAAATGTATAAAAAATAATTTAATATGCATTGTCTACATATGTTTTTGGAAATTCCAGTTACCATCGTCAGGGTGAGCCAAAAATCCGAGTGCTGACGAACATGTCGGTGAAGCATCAGATAGAGACTGCAAGATCTTTGATTAAGGCTGGAGAGCCTATAAAATGTCTTCATGCCCTCGTGCTTGCTATTCATTTAACCAACTGCAGCTATCACATCGAACGGTTTCCAATTAACTTCAAGTACATACAGATTTCATTCTTAATTTTATTCCTTCCTGCATTCATTTGACTTCGTGAGGAGGAACGATTTAATTGAAGTTCTTTGGAACATCCTCATATCAAACTGAAATTTTTCAGGTCGGATTTCAATGGGAAAGAGTACAAGCATGTGGTGTTGGGCGTGTATCTTTACGGACTATTTGGAGCCTTAGGTATCAGCAGAGACCCCGGCTTACAGGATAAGCCTATTGCCTATCCCCGCTTGCTGGATTTAATCATGGATTATCAGCGGTGCTATTCTGAAAGTAATTGCATAAAATTTATGTCCCTAATACATGCTTCAACTTTATCGGCATAAGTGGGGATTAATGGAGCATTCCATGACATATGCACTACTATAGCTACATTTGTCTGTTTTTTTGTCCCCTATCTCTCTCTCTTACTTTTAGGTGGTCATATCCTCCGGGAGGTAAAAATAGGAGGGGTGATTACACACGATCCTCATAGCTGCGAGCCAATTAACTGGAGAATTGGCAGTGTTCTTGTGGAAGATCTCAATCCTAATGGCCTGGAAGTTACTTTTGAGAAGATTTCCAAGCAACTCCGATCAAAAGTAAGTGCCTGGAGGAGTAGTAAAGCTCTCTCACAAATCTCCAGTGACTTTTTCTCTCGTTGAGAGCTATCGTAGCAGTCTGCTCTTGCTTCATGCAAGCACATGTATAAGTTATTACGCGCCTTAAGTTACATACATAGCACATGGCATAATTGTTCTGGCCTTGCATGTGTATTAAATCAAAACAACCATTTTCATTGCATTGCAGCTTGAAAGGCAGTCTAAGGGATGGAGAGAGTATGCTTAAAAGAAGGATGATAAGCTTAATTAAATAAGGGATGCCGTATAAAGAACTTTGTCGGCACACTTAAGTGAAGTCATTTGCATTCCAGCCAATCAAATGTTTCATACCATATGAAAACTGCACAGTGCACAGACACTCCAAAACCAAGCTTATAAATATAAAATATAGGCTATATATTATACAGCTAGACAAAAAAGGAAGTTCCAGGAGTTTCCTGCATAGCCGCCAAGAATCTCAAGTGCAATTATTTATGACCTAGAGCTGTATTGGAACCTCTAGAGTTCACTATATACTAGAACTTTTATTATGACAAGCTAACTTCCTCTTGCAGTGGCATAAAATCTGTTTATCTTATTTTGAGACTGCTAACGTTTATAGCAACCGTTCTTAAACTTTTGTAGCAGCCTTTAGCTTCGATTGGAGATGCATGTTCGTAAATGCTCACTTAAAGTTGAGGAATTATCAAAATAAGTGTCTCGTTTCAAATGTTTACAATTCCATATAAATAACATTTATATTGCCAATTGCCAATGTCGCTGCGATTTAATTTTTGTAATTTAAATCCTGGACTTTGGGTGACTTGAAAAAGAGTTGAACGTATGAAAAACCAATAAAAACTGTTGGTGGAAAACGTTTTATGAACACCGTTTAAAAATCACTTCAGCCCCACCTACAGTATATCAGCTATGTTAAAAAGCAAGTGTTTTGGAATGTATCAATAAACATATGTACAATGCGACAAAATTATTTCCAGATGGGAGCAACCTGCCTACGTAATGTTCGACCAACTCAAATGGTTTTTCCATCATCTGGAGAGCAACCCATTTCACCGACTGCAACCCCACCAAGGGTGCTACAAGCCAAGAAATCCAAGACAGTTGCAGCCCTCAACGCAGCATTGAAAAAAGGCAACAAGAAGTAAAAATAGTTCGTAATATCAAAAAAAGATACGTGGCTGTTGTTCCGACAAGTCGAGTCGGAAAAGTTTTGGAATACGGGTGCCCGGTCAGCTGTTACCGGTTCAATGTATAGATACGTAGCGCATTAAACTGCTTCACCCAAAAAAACTACCCATCCATAAAAATGACTGTTGTTTGCTTAAAATCACTTAGAGGGATCGAGGAACAAATCTGCAATTTTTGTAATTGTTTGTACGTACGTGCATGTATGATTATCTTTTAAAAGAAAACACGAATGTAATAGAATCATATGTAAAAATACCAATTGCTTAACTATCTCGTTCTCAAAATACGATATTGAAATTCTGGAGAATATCAAGTGCTGCACTTATAGTCTAATGAAATTACAATTAAAAATCACTGTACGGATATGTGTCAATAAAAGAAATTTTATATGAAATTGTTGGTGGGGTGAAAGCGAATAACCTATTCTATGACACTTTTCTCTCATGTACTTCCATGCATTAAGTATTTTACATAGTAAACATTAGTTTTTGCAATTTTTAGTAACGTCTGTCTACATGCATTAATATTTAGAAGAATGTACAGTATTCAATTAAGAAAAGCATAAATCTATACTTATTGACAGTAACGTTAAAAATAGAGTCACAGTGTTCTCACCTGAGAAATGATACCGGCCCGAAAAATCTTTTGGAAAAATTATGAGTCGTAGTAATGTTTTCAGCAAACGTTGTAGTAAACTTTTAGATCCAATATTTGGTTCTCGAAAGAATGTCAATACAGGGAATTAGAGTAGAGGTACCACAGAAAATTCAGATCCTTCGTCGTAAAAGGAAGAAAGCTGAATGATGGCATTATTGCGAAGAGGTCCGGAGAGGAAATCAGACGCTTCGGACCGTTCGCCTGATCGAACCGCCAAGCTCAGGAAACTAGACAATGGCAAAGATTTATGAAGATTTAGAAATGCTGTCAAGGCAAGTTTTTACTGATATTCGTTCACCCTTTTGCTGCAAAGATAAATCACATCGTCCGGATGTATGCACCCTACTTACTCATGCAGAGTTTTATACATATACTACATTTTCCGGGCATTTGCTTTCTCCCGGGTAGTAATGTCACGATGGGAACGTGCTGTAAACCCATAGTGTTTGTCCTGTCTGAACCTTGTGGATAATCTAGCCAAGCGTGGAAGAGTGGAGCCTGTAAGTCGGGAACACGATCATGTTGACTTATAGAAAACCTAAATATACATACAGAAACTTACGGGCCATACACACCTAGAAAAGGTGTATGTATTTTGTTTTTTGTTTGTATATCTATAGCTTGAAGCGTAGTAAGCATTGTAAAAGTTTGATTTTTTTTTTTTGAACTTGAGTAAATTTTCTAGAAAAGTCAAAAAACAGGTATGAACCCATGCTCATACTTTCAAAAAGCTTTATATCAATAACCTCTTGATCGATGAATCAGTGATAATGGGAGCATCGTAGATCTTTGTCAGACCAAGTGAAAGTCGTAAAACACCGGTTTTCCTTGCTGTCCAATGCTTTACCCGATGACTTCAACCTTAGCCATTTCTCTTTACTTATAAGTAGAGTACACAAGAATACAGGAAGAAATAAAATGAGTGAGCATCATCTCATAATCAGCATCACCAACTTTACTATTTCAATTAAGGGGAACTCACCCATCCTACAGTGTTCCATAACTCTGATGAAAGGTTTCACCGGAATTTTTTTTCACTAGTGTAAAACATAGAAGCAATAACAGCTACGCGGACATAGTAACACCACGGTATTATATTTTTGAACAATGCACAGTAAGCTTATGCAATGCGAAACTCATGTTGTTTCAGTTAAGTGTGCGAAGAAAATTAATGAATCGTCATTTTGAACAACATTTTTATTATGCTTCTTTTCCGTTTATCTTCATTACAACGAATGGTATTTAGTTATAGCATACTTAGTACGCAACACGTAACAGAAAACAATTACATTTCTATATGTAAGTACTCATAGCAGGTAAGCAAATTATTCGTTTTACAGAATAAAATGGGGGCTAATTCAGATAGGAATAGAACAACGTTCGCAGCATTATAAAAATACCTGATACATTTAATCTATAAAACTTATTTGTACTTACATTTTCAGTTTGTCGCCACCTGACACCTGACTGAAGTATGGTATGCAGTTTCATTTAAGCTGCATATCTACAAAGACTGGATTATATCGAAATTCCAGACTATTACATAACTTGCACAAGCAAATCCTAATCTTAGTAGTTTTTTTATAATAGCATAGCCCATGCTTGTTTATTAGGTACAACTACAATCTCAAAATATGTAAGCAATTTTATAACACATAAGGTTAATTATTTGACTACTAAGGATTAGCATTTAATATGTGTTGGTAACACGGAACGCAGTTCAATAACACTTTTATAATAGCCAGCGCATTAAAGTAACCACAATAAAAACTAACAAAGAGATCCTAATGTTCAACGGACAAATGTAAATTATTGTTTCTCTGCAGTTATTTTAGCGTTGTAATAATACTTTTTAGAAACAAAATGATAATAATGTCTTCCAATAAAAATAGTAAGTGAGTAAACCACACACTCAGATCAGTACATGAAACTCATAAAAGGCAGTGAACGTAACAATCAGGCATAATGTGAATACTATGAACATAGATACTGATAAAAAAAATACTTGCATACGGCATCTGGGGTACTAATTTGAGATGAACTTACTCTGACGCAATTCAGATGGTGAAAAGTGAAAATCCATCCTATATTGCATGCAATCAGGCATATTTCGAATCTCAAAAACGACAACTTAAGAATCGCACTTCGGAAGATTTCAGTTGCACACAATAATTACATTATAATAATTTCATAAGTACAAATCGCACAGAAATGTTTACGAGAAACACGTCACAAATCTCTACGAGCGCTTAAACTGAGTGAAATTTCGTACATAATCTGTCCGTATACCGCTAGCGATTAGTTAAGCTTAAAATTAAAACATACGCTATGGTTTTTAACCCTGCACTAATTTAAAAATTTTCGGCAGCGTGGGGCTCCGCAGGTACATGGTATCTTCTTGTCTTTATGCTCTTTAGCGAAATTGTAATCATACGTTAATTCTTCTCCACCTAGAATCTTCCTCAGAGCAAATATGTGAATTCTTGATTTACCCATTATATCAACAACTTTTGATTTACAGTTAGGCTGTAAAAAAGAAAGCAGAATAATCAATGTATTACAATACACCCAGGGCTTGATAATGGAGATCCTAAAATCACGAATAGTTATGAACAGCAGTACTAAAAATCAAAATAGCCAACTTACATCGCATGAGTGGTTAATGAATCTGGCAGCATTACCCCGCATGGTAGCGTCAACAACTTCATACTCGTCGATTTTGAACATATAGCAGCCATAACCTTTCGACTCATATAACTTTTCTCGTTGATCGCATAAAATCGAACGAATCACCTGCATTCCATGTAATAGAAAAATAAAGTAGTCACTACCATTGTACATGTTTTACATTTGTTCTACTTATTTTCTGTTCCTCCCTTCACATTCTCTTTGTATCTGTATGTAACCCCCAGAAGGGTTCACTGTTCTGTTTCACGATGAGCTTACCTCTCCTGCATATTCGATAACCATTTCTCCCTTCTGAATATCGCTCCGTGTAAACAGTCCACGCCCGTGAATTGTTGAGTAGAATACATTCAACAATCGGGGAGATTTTTCGCGAAGATGTTTGTTACGCATGTGTGCATGAGAAGCTGGCATTTCCGACTTGGTAGTTTCGACACTGTGGAAAGAAATGTTAATAATTTAAAAAATTAACACCATTTAAAAACCAACCATCAATCCATAAATTATTCAGAAAAAGCCTATAGTTTAATGAGCCAATTTTTAATTATCGAAATTATTAGTGATCACAATTTGCAATTAATACATCACATATTTGAAACACTGACTTGTGCAGGTATATAAAGCTTTCTCTTCTACCTTTCTAAACACGGTAAGTTACGGTGCTTCGATGATAACCATCCAAATATATCAAATCGTT
>JAQFXU010001172.1:0-33018 GCA_034693705.1 Spatulosminthurus flaviceps
GACCTTTGACAGCTTGTGCGAGGATTCCTCATAGATAGGGTTAACCATTGAAACTTTGTAATTGATTTGAATAAAGGTTTAAGATGGTTGACAACTCTGTTAGACCTTCGGGTATGAATCGGAGTATAAACCCCACTTTTTTTTTATGAACAAAAAAGTAATGGAATCAAAACAGTTTAAACATGAAAACTTTGAACCAAATTAATTGAACCAACAAAACTTTATACCGTTTATAGAAAGCTAACATACAAATGTCGAAGTTACTAGTTAAATAATGACTCTTCTTTTTACACAAACTTTAATGTTTATGTTTTTATCTGCAGTCTGTAACTTATTTTTCGTATGGCCATCCACAAGCTCGCAATTCTTATAATAATGAAATGCTAGTGGAAATCTTTAATCTGTCATCCAGTTGAAACAATAAATGGCTAAATAAAAATGGATGAATTTTTAAGCACTCATTTATACATAAAGTTGTGATTCAAAAATCAAGTGGTTTATCTGACCTGAAAATGGGTGGAAAGTGGAAAAACTTGGGGTTAAATAATATTAACTGAAATAAAACTTAAAAAATGTAAGTTCAAATTATTTTAGATCGAACCATTGAGTGAAAATGATTTTATTTTAATGAGCCGAGACCCTTAAATAAGTAAACTCTCTTCGTTTCACTTACATACAGGAAAATATTTTTTAGCAAGTTTTCCTTGACCCTTATGCGGATGACTTTCTCTCGTCGGACATCGTACGCCGTCATTTGCCCACCATCGGCTTTGCCGCTCCCTTTATTTATATTTACTTATTGTTCTTTAGATATAGGCATACACAAAAGCAGCTCTCAACTGTACTCATCTCATCTCACATCTCATGTAAGTATCCATATGTATACAATCTAAACACACTAACACACAATGTTAATATAAATGTATTTTATAACAGTCTAGTTTAAAGTGAGCTTCCTTCTGCCTTTCCGTGCATAGTCGTGTGGTAAGATGTGTTGATTGTCATATAAGTAAGTTTATACAAAAAATATTTTTGGTAAATTTTTTCCCTTCGAAAGTTTATAATGTTTCCCAAGTTTTGTTAGACTTTGACACAGTCGAAAAAGTGTAGGTGAATTAAAGTGCATGTCCTTGTTCTTCTTGTACATCTGTTCATGTGAATAGCAGTGAATTATTAGTCATTGTGAGAAGCTTGCAACTTGCAACTGATTTGGAATAATTTTGATGGAAGTAAGTGTATGAGTCAGCTTTATGTCTGTAAACTTCACTTGATTGGGTTTAATTAAACTGCTGTCTCTGTTCACTCTGAATTATAAATCATTGGTCCATGTCAGTCACGACGCTCATATCATCCCGTTTAGTGTGTGACGTGCAGAGAAGCGAAGACTTAATTTTAACGTAATATTAAAAGTGACACGAGCTTTTTAACTGGGCGTCGAAATAAAACAAATGCTTGCTTACGTTTAGTTTTTATTACAAATTACAATAGAATAGACCAGACAGTCGCTACAGGAGAATAAAAGGATACATAAATAATTAGTAGTGACATTTGTGCCTGTGGTTGTAAGGCTGTCATCAAAGGAAAGTGTATATGTATTTCAAGGTAATGAATTTTGCCATTGCATTTAGCCTGGGAATATTTAGCAATTTTTTTCTTTTGAATGTGTAACTTTGTTACTTTGTGTAATTTTAAGAATTTTCAATCGATGTATGTATTTTTGAATACTTTAAAAATAGATGATGCGATATGTGTATATGTGATATGTCTATATGCTTTACAGGCAAGTGATTATCAGTGAGGTTTGTGACCAGCGAACCGGAAGTTGATGGAATATTATCACCACCACACCCAATTGGATTTACTATTTGCTCGTAGCTGGAACTGGAAGAGTCAAGCGTGCTAAGAAGAGTATATTTTCTTTGTTTTTTTTGTGCACTTGAATTATTTTAAATATGGTATTACGCCAAATATTAATTATTTTCGATCAAAGCTTTAATATTTTGTAGTTGTATTTTTCAGCAGCATTTTTGACTTTTTTGGAAGATTTTTGTGGGTAAGAAGGAGATTAGGGCTAATTTTGTTGTTTTTGTGGATTTTCAGGACAAACAGGATCTTATCCGGGAACTTAATGCGAAGGTCGGCAAAATGAGTAAAGGTAACAAGAACATTGAGGTCGTTCGCTTTGACCCAGGAATCAAGGACCCAACAGCTACGAATAGTTTGAAGTTTGGTATATCATCGCCGCTTCGTGACGGGGGGAAGGGGGAGTTGGTGTTTTTAGGATCAGATCAACCTCTGTCTGATGCTATTGCACAAGTTTGTCAGACATGGGGTTTTCCGGATCGGACGATTTTTGCGCTGAAATTCAATGAACCACCTTGTCATTATGTGACTGAGGAGACGAGAAAGGAGTTGAGTGGGAAACTAGTCACTATGTGCCACTCTCCGGAGAAGGTATGCCAGGAAATTCGAGATAAATTCAAGTATCCTAGTACGGTGGAATTAGGGCTGAAGGAATTGGCGGAGAATGCTTCAGATCCAACTTTTGCTGACGTTTTTGTTACTACGGAAGGAGGCTTATCGGAGTTGAATGATCTCATGGATAAAGAAAAATTGGCGGAGAAAGAGCGAGCTTTTGCTCATTTCCTACAGGCTTGGTTGGACCTCATTCTTCATTCTAATCATACATCGTGGGATAGTTTGCCAACGACAATTATATCGAAGTAAATAATCAATTTGTTCTGATCAGTAGCTTTAAAAAACTAACCTATTACCTGATAATCAAAATAATGGTTAAGCTTGATTGCTAATATTTTAATACTTTTATCTTGAATTGCATAGGATAGCGTTTTATATCAACAGTCCCAAAGGTCCTCAACAGGAACGTGTGGCTCTTCGAGCGGGTCTGCAAGTTTTAGAAAACGGCATAACAAACGGTACAGCATACGGTCAAGTAATCCGGGAGATTCCTCTTCCAAATTTGGTACACATTGAATACAATTGGACAAGCAATTCTGTCAGCTGTGTACTAGGTTTTAATGCACAGTTAAACTTTGCAGATAACGCTGATCCACAACAATGACCCAGGAGTGCAGCAGAATGTGTTGTCATTGATAAATGCTCTTTTAAGCAAAGCTGAACCAGCTAAGCAGAAACAAATGGCCAACACTCTGTCATCACGAACTTACAAGGATAAAATATTTGAGCACGTCGTAAGTTATTGATGTTATTATATAAAAATTAACTAATTTAATCTTACACAGCAAAGAGTGTGTGAAAATTAGTTGTAAAGTGTTTGCTTTCCTCGTGAATTAAAGGTGAAAAAACCTGGAGAGCCAAGACCTGCGGAAACAAATCACCAACTTTATGTGTTGCAATCTTTAATTTTAAATACATTAGACGAGAAGAGAAAGACTCCAGTAGACCCTCAGGTTTGTGGAATATTTTACAAGAGTTAAAGCTGTCGTTTCGTCTGGTTTGATTGTCCTTTTTTTAAACAAATGTTTTTAGGATGACGTATCTATGGGGAAAATAAGCGACTTGCGTCGGATTGCTTTTGACTCGGATGTAGGCACAATTTTCGGGAGTACTGTGGAACCGATTGGAGGAGGAAAAAAGGAGAAACCGAATTGTAGTAGAGATTACAGACGACTGGGATTCCAGAATGACATTAATCCAACACAAGATTTCAAGGAGACGCCACCAGGAATTCTAGCACTTGATTGGATGTAAGTGTAATCACCACTGTCTGCTTTTGTGATATTTCCAAATGTACTCCAGCCTGTAATAGCTCCTCCTTTCAATTGGGATACCTTTTTGATATAGGTACTACTTAGCTACTCAGCACGCTGAAATTTACAACAAAATCGTTTTGGAAACAGCTTGTCGGGGAGCTGGAGATGAGTGCCCGTTTGCGAGATCTTCAATCGCCCTGACAACTGTTTTGTGTGACATATTTAAGATCGGAGAACCACCTGGGGAGCAAGAAGAAAAGTTTTATACGTTCTTCTTTCAACATGTATGCAGTTTCAAGATTTCTTTACAACAAAGACTTAAGCATTTGCAGGGGCTGGATTAGTCAAACATTTTTATTTCCCATGATTTAGGAGAATCCACTGGAAGAGCTGTTTTGTATATGTGCCCAACTAGTCATTAAGACATGGAAAGAAATGAGAGCAACAGTTGAGGATTTTGACAAGGTTATGGATGTTGTGAAGGAACAAATTCAAAGGGTGTTAGCAACTTCACCAGAAAGTCTCGATGGTTTTCAGCGTGGATTGAATGCCTTTAATTACAACCAAATTACAGAGCTGAGAATGCGGGACAGGAGCAGTAGGGACGCTTGGGAATTACAGGTACTTTACTTACAAAAATTACCTTTGGGTAAATCATCACCATTTTATCGAAGCATTTTATCGAACTTGTTTTTTTTGGTATCACAGGCTAGGCCAATTCAAGAACTGAAGAAAAAATTAGAGCCAGAAATGTTGGAATTAATCAAACAAAATCGACTTAACTATCTAATTGCTGGAACCAGATTTAGCAAATTTTTCGCAAAGGCGGCAGTGGTAATCATATTATTTTAAAGTGAAACAGTAGCAATGAACGTATTTTGCAAAAAGTAATGTTAAAAATCAATTTCATAAATTGTTTATCAGCTTCATAGAATGAAAGAAAAATTCTGGTTCTGTCGCTTGTCACCAAATGGTAAAATTTTGCATTACGGTGACTGTGAGGAGAAAGCAACTCCCACTCCTGAAGAGCTTAATAGTCGAGTTAACGTTGTCGATTTGTTGGACTTATTGACTGGAAAAGATTGTCCAAACATGAAAGACAGGTAATTTAAGCAGGTTATTTTTTCATAGCATAGCATCAGTAAAAGCACAGCCAGGATAGGTATTGTTTTAATTAGAAGTAATTTTGATTGTTTTCTAATAGGAGAAAGGCGAATGCTTCCCTGGCCTTCAGTTTAGTCAAAGAACGTGATCCTCCCGATTCTATTGATTTTATAGCTCCTGACGATAAAACTTTCAGTTTGTGGACAGATGGCATCAACGCATTATTAGGTACAATTTTTATAAAATCGAGTTTCGAATTTACTGCAGCTAAGCTGTAAAATTGTTAAGTAAACAAGAAGTTATTCTTTGTTATACTTTTTATTCAATGTACATCTACATAATACAGGAAGGCCTATGGTTAGCAAAGAAGCAAAGGCGGATCTTGATATTCTTCTGAACATGGAACTGAAATTGAGACTGCTAGACATTGAAGGAATTCCTGAAATTCCCCAGGAGCCACCTACAATTCCAGAATTACCCTCCAACTTTGATTTCAGCTCTTTTATAAACATCAAGTGAATAAAGTGCTTTTTGCTATCTAGTTTTTGTAGATCAGTATTTGAGTGTGTAGCTTCTGAACAGCATCTGGTGGAGTGTGAAGTCTTATTGAAGTACATGAAGAAAGATGAGTAACCTTATACCGTAGTTGTAGTATATGGTCCTATGTTCATGTGCTGTTTAGTACATGCAAACAATGTATACTATATTTTACTAACATGTATTGAATTTTTATTCTTGTCAATGTAATGGCTAAGAATTATTATTGCAACTATTGCAAGTTAGAAAAAAGTCATGCGCAATGTAACCATGTAAGTTGTCATTGCCACAATCCGCCGGAAAACATTACCCAATGGAAAATGGAACCATTATGTCTCGTCATGTCCTAAACCTATATGTATTACCGTCTCTGTCACATATACGTACAATTTTTAACTTTTTTGCAAGTATTTTAAAAAATCATGTTGTGCCAACTTTTGTAATAATTAACTATAAGCCTGAAAAATGGTTTCCTTGAAAACAATAATAAACAAATTTTTTAATAAACCGAGTTTTCTTGATGCATAAAAAGTTTTTTGCAAGACGCTTGTAATCGTTTTAAGTTTCATTCTGATACTACTTTTATCTCTTTTTATTTTTTCCTTTGCCCTTACCTTTGGACTTCGAAGTACGCCCTTTAGTTTCAGGCTTTTTATCAGATTCCGGCCCTCCCTCAGTCTTAGCCCCGTCGGCTTTAACTGATGCTTTTTTGGGCTCAAATTTAAACCTGTATTCACAACAAATATCTTTTGGAATTTTGGCAAGAGCTTCTGCCTGCTTCTGTTCCTCCTGTTTGTTCATTTCTTCTCTGATCCTTCGAGCCTTCTCTTCCTTGGATAATTTCTTATTAGCAAATACATTGAGTTTAGGATGTCGGAGAACTTGCATCAGAAGGTCGTTGAATTTAATAGGAGCTTCCTCTCTGTGCCGAATCAAGCGCTGTTCCATTATATGCATTTTGAAGAGGATATCATCGTAGAAAATATGGAAATCCTCTTCCTCATTCGGTTTCATTTGATCTTTCATCCGATCGTACCACTCCATCTTATCTTGTAATTTTGAACTTTCCTACACAAAAATGAATAAATGTTTTAACTACAGCAAATATGTAGAAACTTTCCGAGTCTCCAGTCCAGATCCAGATGTTCTACCTCAATTGAACTAGTACTATTGAACATGTACCAACCTGGTCATACTCCTGCTGAATGCTTTTAGCCTTGCGGATAATTCTGTTCCTAGCATCCTTGATGATTTTTTGTTTCAGTGCTATTTCTTGCCGTTTCGTCTGTGGCTGACCATACTTTTCTAGGTAGGGCGTGGCAAAGTCTATTCCGGATAGATCTTCCTCATCGTCATCATTTTTGCGCTACAAAGTTTGGTTGATAGTTTCAATAGTTTTGGTTTACAGTAAACGAACATTATCTCTTTATTAAACCAAACATTTGCAAAAATGGTACAGTTCAAATGTAATATTTCCATGGAATATATAAATAGGACTTACTTCATTCTCCTTCTGTGCCTGATCCGACACCGCATATGGATTTGGCTCCATCTTATGAGTCCAGTCTTCCTGAACTCGTTGTGTTACGGTATGATAAATCTGAATCCAGCATAAAATACCGATTAGTTTTGTCAAATTAATTTCTTCTGTTGTTTCAAAACTTCTAATAAATCAAGATCAGACTGAGTCGTTACTATGCAAGTATTTACTCTTGATTTGAATTACATCTTACCTCGTCCTCAGCACTCCTTGCTTGAGAGCCTGCTCGAAGTTCATCTTTGGACAAGCCTTGCAAAATTATGAACTTTTGGTAATTACTTGTAGGCACGGAAAATGGATCGACCTGGAAGGAGTATTGTTAAATTGAGGACCATGCTCATGAAAATAAATTCGTAGGTTTGTGGAACTCACTCGGTATTCAACGCAATCTTCTGGCTTGAAATCGACGGAATCTACATTGACCCCTCTAGGCTTGAAGAACTCCATACTTTTCCGGGTGAAATTCTCATCACCATAATGAAAATTAATGACAATCTTCCCTTCCGACATTAAAAGATATTTTTCAGCGATATCTTCGTCCGCATTTTCTACTTCCGGATTCCGATAATACTTTTCCTCGATTCGCTTTAAGGTCAAAATAAGTTATGAATAAGTCCTCTAAATTCATAACTGTTTACATAATATTTGCAAACAATGGTTTCAAAAGCTTTACAAGAATTTTTTTCCTCGGTTTGCTTTTGTTTCCATGTTCTTCTCCCCTCATGAGATCCAACATGGCTCGAACTTTGGCAATCTTCGGATCTTCCTGTGGTGGTATAGTGTGACAAAGGAATCCGCCATAGTAGATGGCTCTGTAGTACAGAAGATCGTCTCTACCTTCAAATTCCTCAATGAGGCCGTTTGGAATGACTTCCCGATGGGAGACATTTTGAGGATGGACGTCGGAATAGTAATATAGATGTCGCGGATGATGAGCTTTATTCTTCCCGGACTGATGAACATGCTCTGTTAGCAGTTAACATATAATTATACTTGAACTCACTTAAAACCAGATTTTGTTGCCGGATTGTGTACTTCATTCTAACAAACAATTGCACTAACATGACAATCTTTGCATTTATTTGAATCCAATTGATGTACACACCTCTTAAAGAATCCTTCCTGCCCTTCTGGAAAAACTCGTGGAGCATTCGTCCATTCTTGAACCACTTCCGACTCTCTAATTTGTCCAGACGATGCTCAAATTGTTCTTCAATGTGAATTAACCTCTTTGGATTACGAGTGGTCCCATCAAATTTGATTATTTTCTTCGTAAGACCATCTTCATTAACCCATGGGGCTGCAGTTTCTACAAAGGCGTCATTATAGTCTTTGATCTTCGCACCGTCCGGATACTTTCTTTCGTAATCTGAATCACGTAGTGGTAAAAACCATCTCTGCATTTACTTACCGCATTTCTCTGTATTTACTTATTTACTGATAGAAAAAGGATTTACCATCGGGTGGTATGTCAAGTTCAGGTGTCCAGGAGGTTGGCATATCCAAGTACTTCTCACAGGGCGGGGTATCCTCCTCTTCGTCGTCGTTTCCAAAAAGAGAAGGCGCAGCTCCCTCTTCCTCGTCATCCTCCTCCTCTTCAGGTTTCTTACACTTTCTCCGGCAAGGTGCTTCCAGGAGTAGCGCTGCCCATTTAGAATTGTCATCCAGATTGTAGCTGATGTCCTTCAGAAATTAATAAATATAAAAAGGTTATTTAGCAATTCTTTAACTCCCACTCTTATTTATATTTTCAAGGAGCATCTACACTGATTCCGGCCGAACAGTCTTGAATATTAGCCCAGTAATTCTTTTCGTTGAAGACTGCTTCAATGCCTAAAAAATTTGGATCCGTTATTTCTTTTTTAAGGCCGGAGAAGGGCTCTAGAAAAAAGTGCTCCTCCACTCCTCGTTTACCCCTCAATACCATGACCCAAGCGTGTGTACGGAATCCAAACAAAGGGTCGGGCGTTGGAGGTCTTTGATTTTTCTGGAATTAATTAATTTAATTGGAACTATTGGAACAAATTTCTTGAATTTTATAAATTATCTTGAAACCATGGAATTTTTGTTAATAACTGGTCGCTGACCAAAGCCTCTTCCAGTGCTTCTCGTTCCGCCTCTAATCTCAATTCTTCAGCCTTGTCATCCGCTCGTTTCTGCATAGCTGTTTCATACTGACTGAAATATTCCTTTGGAGCTTTGACTCGATACTTTGAAGGTGACACAGGCCGCACTTCCTCTTCACGTTTTCCGAATAAATCATAATCATCATCTCCATAGTTGCCATCGTCGTTTTTGTCTTTTTCTTCCTCATCATCCGGCTTTTCTTCGTCTTGGTAGTCAAAATCAGCTTCCTACAAAAAATCTCCATTTATTTTTTAACATTAGCAGGTAGGGAAATAAAAATTCCATAATGGCGACATTCCAGAACTACTTACAGAAAATTTTCGAGGAGCATCCTCATCTATATCAACAAAATCCTCCTGTTCACACATGGTTGTAATTTCCTTGGTGGCGTACCCATCCACAACATAGCTGTCAAAGCCAGCTCCATTCAATAATGAGCAGAGGATGACGGAGAATTCAAAACTGTTTGCTTTTCTTTTCTTTAATACTGTCAGATGGGAACGGATCATTCTTGGCTGAAGAGTTGGGTATATTTACATAAAATTTTATTAATTATTGTTGTTTATTTATTTGGCGGGAGTGTTATTTTATAATTAATTAATTAACTGTACCACTCTTGTTGGCGGTCGGAAGAGTTCTGGAGATAGGAAATCCTTCATGAATTTTCCCGTGGTTTCAGGGGTGTAGAACTCGGGGAAACCTAAAGCGGTGGGGTTGATGAATGTTGGGAAGAGCTTTTGACAGCCACATTCATTTTTCGGGGCTGTGAGTAAGGGACGTCTGTCTGGGAAAATGTTTGAGAATTGTCGACGGAAATTTTCTGCGTGCCATAAAACAGCCTTTTCTTTTGCTGTGCATTGGTAAAAACTTTCAGGGAAGCCCTTGCGTCTGAAAAATAGTTACTATTTCCGAATTATACCCGTCAAATATCATATAGGGATAAATTAGTAAAAATAGAAGTGGCGACAGATCCATACGAGCAGGTCGCCTATGCTTTTTGCTCTCTCCCATTAAATAAAATTCGCCCGCTGAATCAAGATAAAAACATTAAACTCACAACGGATCGGATTTGTAATCCTGTTCATTGTAATGGGGCAAGTCCTCAGGCCAGACAAGTTTAACCTTGGCGAGCATATTAATGAGATCTTGAACATTGTTACTATCCAAAACCCGGTAGTTTTCATCTGGTCCGTACTGGTCTCTGTATTCAAGGAAATAATCGTCCTTGAAATCGTCGAGGTCATCGTCATCCTCCTCCTCTTCATCTTCTTCCTCTGCTATTTCCTCCTCTTCACCCTCCTCCTCCTCATCAAACTCATTCTCACCCTCTTCTTCATCATCATCCTCTCCCATCAAATCCTCTACATCTTCTTCTAAATTTGCAAGCGTGTCCACAACGTCGTCTGGCTCCGGGATATCATCTGGGTTAGCGGTAACTGATTCAGTTGGAGCTTCACTCCGGACGGAGTCACCATCGTCCGGAATGTCTGCGGTACTCATTGTTCCTTAAGTAAGACTATAAGGAGATACACTTAATAAAATTTAACACTGTAATGGTCCAACCTTCCCATCCAATCGTAATTCGTAATTAACGATTTACTGCATTCCTGGAAATTCCAGGTTGATTTCACTAGTGGCTATGGCCACTTTTCAATTCGATAAAGTTGATGTAAAGATTGAAATGTGCTAAACGCTCAAGTCATCACATCACCCTTCAGGCAGGCAGGATAAGCATGGGACAAAAGCAAATACACGAGACAAAATCGAACAAACAAAATGATCAAGCGTCTCCTCTGACAACGGAAGCAATAGAAGATATGTGCTATAGGTGCTTGTTCTCTGAGTGTGACGTGAGACATTCGTAATATCGGATGGTCGTAAAAGTAAAAGCCATTTAAATAAAAATACACCAGATATAAATTAAATAATTTTATAGTTGATCGTTGATCTATCATTAATAATAGTTGACGAACACTCGGAGACTTTCAATGTACTTTCAGAAGTAAAAAAAATAATTAGAGATAATTTAGAGTCAACGATTGGTTTTTTATTTAAGTAGGAAAACTTTTCAGTATCAAGATAATTTTCAGCACACTTCTGTAATTGTTTGTCGTTCACTGACACTACATTTGTATGACCATATGACCAATCTGGCCCATATAATAATTCACTTGAAATTACTTGAATAATAATAAATGATTATGAAGTCTAAAAAACGTTCTTATAGTTTCAACAAGCTTGTAAGTAACAGAAAAATTATTTTGACAATTAACCCTACTACGACTAATAGTGTTTACATAAACACGGAGGAGGTCTAGGAAATTTAGTCGTCGGTATTCAGAGTTAAACAAACTCCTTGCAAAACCCAATGGCTCACATGTTCTTCAGTGTACAGGTCAGCTTCAAAAACTAAACCAACTCCCATAGCATTCCGTCGAAGTGAAGTTGTATACACCGGACATTTATATGTATTCTGCAAACAAAAACGTGGGGAATAAATTTTCACCCATTCACAAACCCCCACCCATTCATTCAGAAATCACAGGTGTATTCGTATAAATTTTTATGGGTATTAACTCAACCTGTAATTTAAGCTTGATAGCTTCAATAGGAATTATCATCATGATAGGAAGATCTTCCACTAAAACTTTGGGTCTCGATCTTGCCAAACACCCTTTATCCAAATCCCAACGAGCTCCCTCAAGATAAAGTCCACTAACGTAACAACCTTGGGCCGGTCGATCAGTAACTTTATTAGGGTCCGTCATATTTGTTACTTGAGTGTACAATGTGGACTTGTCTAGAGGCCAATTATATCGACGACATGTCGCTTGCACGAGAGCTGTGAATCCGTAAATCCAAACATTTTAATTAAGCCAACCGCTTCAAAAGAAGAATTTTTACAGAACTACGGTTTATATAAAGGAACAACCTGTTAAGTAGGACTCTGGTATATGCAAACCCGACAGCCAAATTACCCTTGGCTCAGTTATGTTGATCTATAGTCATGCACAAAAATCATACGAATTTCCTGAACCTGTTGAAAAACAAACACCTTGTTTATTTCGGATTTAATTGTAAGCTCACCCATTGCTCATACTGATGATATCGTTTGTGGAAGTGATTAATCCAGCTCCCGAGTGGTTTCCTTGTGGCTGGAGCAAGCTTCAGCCAAGTGTCTGGCACTAGACCATTATAAAGTGAATTGGCTACGTTGTCCAGCACAGCATCCATCCCTACTTCACCAGCAATTGCTCGTCTCAATGTAGAGAGCGTTAATTTCATCCTTCTAATTAGGTAATTAAATCTCTCAACCTCTTGGAGTAAGACGATTGTCGTGGGTGAGGGAGTCAGACCATACTTCTTCTTCAAAATATCCATTTCATACACGGGAGGTAATTTCCGTAGGATATCTTCCGCAGTATTATCAATGAATTTATCTCTTGTGACAGCTCCGCCAGAGAGCGCTGCAGTAAAAATAAGGTAAGTTTACAGCATGATCCGGACATGGCTAGAAAATGATGATATTGCACCAACAAGCATTTTAACCTTACCCGTTTGCGGTTGAAGATCAATAAGATGAGCCCACATGTTTCTAACAGCCTCGGAATAATACCCGATCTCAGCGTTGGCATGAAGGCCGAATACCATTGGACTGTTTTCCAAAGGTAGGTGATCGATGTGTTCTGTGTTGGAGGAGAATTGATTTTGAATTTGAGTTATTGATGACCCATAATGAAAATATTGATAAACAGCACCTTTGCAATTAAACAAGAATCCAGACATTGGCTTTACCTATATACATTTCACGGTTACCCTCCTCAGGAATAATATAGTCGACGTCATCATCATGATAAAAATGGAAGGGTTGGAATTCATCAAACAGGAAATCCCCCATATATTCATCCATGTAAGTTTTGACCACTCGACGATCGAAATCATCAATGACGCGACCACCGTACATTACCTAAACAAAAATAATTTAGCTTCTCACTTTGATATTTTGATAATTTAAAAGTGTACAAAACTTGCTTACCTCTCCTATGAGATACTTGAGACTAGCCCAAGGCATTTTAGTATCCTGATTTTCAATGACTTTGGTCAAGTATGTGACTAAAATTTGCAAACTGACGGAAAAGTCGGATTCATTGAAATCGTATGTTATGTTCCATCCGATCTTCCCGTATTTTCTACGTTCTTGAACCACTGCATGGAAGAAGGCAAGTACAAAGACTAGGGGCTTGAACACCACATGCTTACACTCTTCAATAGCTTGTGCGTTCATTTTGAAGTAGGTATTTCGTAAATTTAATTTTAGTCCGTTAGGTGGTTCAGTTACCACTGCAAAAATATGTCAAGGTTATCGTTTCAAAAACGTTTATTACTTTATATTGTACATTGAAGTCTGTCTATGAGAAAAAATACTAAACCTTTCAAGGAATTTTGAAGAATCCCTATGGGAAAGTCTGGAGTAGGGTCGGTAGTCATCCAAAGCCGGAAATCTGGATGAGGTTTACCCATTTTTTCCAACATCTTCTCGAATTCTCTTACGAATCTGATGAGTAAATGGCAGTTTTGAAGCATAAGCCAATATCCTTTCTCCACACAGAGTTCCAATAGATTTGTCGCAGCCTAAGAGAAAGTTAAACGGAATAAACATTTCCGCATTGCTCCCTTTATCTTTAATAATTATTGAATGTAACTTACTTGCTCTTGACCTTGGCCTAAAGAAATAAATTTGATATGCGCAGGTTCCACGCCAATTCGATCTCCCAATTTGTAGATATCATTCGTTGGGTCTGCTCCAGGACTCAAAATGAAGACAACGGGTGTGTACACCGTACTTTGTTCGTAAATTCCATCGAAACTGATGACCGGTGGGGTGACGAACCGTTCATCCATAACCTCGGAAATATAATTCACGATACCTCGGTACACTCTGTCAACCCTAAAGCATCGCAGGAGCATTAAGCATTGGAAACTTGTCATGGTATCCTCATAAGGCAGGGGATATCCTGCTTCGGGGTAGTCGCTATCAGCCCACTAAGACAAATTTTTTAATTGAAAATTATGCGATTGTATAGTAAAGTATTACATGAAGATCTAGAATTATTCACATTGTAAGTAACTTACAACTCTCCACTCCTTAGCTCCCTTGCTCATGTGCTCCAAGAGCTTAGTAAATGGATCGGGAAATTCTTCGTGTAACTTTACAAGGTCTTCCCAACTCTGAATTCGAATTTCATGTTTCATGTCTTGTAAATTTGCTTAAAATCCCTGAGTGAATGAGTTTTAGTATATTTATGTCGATCTAATTTTACCTTCTCGGAAACCCACGAAAATGCATTTTTTAGCTCGGCTTTGTCCACGGAAACATTGCCTTTAATGAAAAATTGCAACTCTTTTTGAGTCACATTTCCTTCGCTCTCTTCTAGCTTCGTGGCCATTTGGAATGAGTACAGAAGTTTATGTTTCTCGAAAATTCCTGAATCATTTAAAAAATGTCACATTGTAAATTGGTCGAATTAAATGTTAGCATAAAAATCGAAAAGGCTCTTTACCAGTGCATCCATAATCGTACACATTGACCGTTAACGTGTTTATGATATTTTTTAAGCGCTTCTTCAAAACAGGGTCGGGGATAGCTAGAATTAAATCAGGCAACATTAATTTCGTATGATCTTCTGATTTAAAATTCCACTCCCCCAGTGGCTAAATGCTTGAAACGCGAAACTGAAATATGTACACTGGTTTCGGACCTTTCTTAAGAGAGAAGCTGAAAACTCCCAAGTAAGCGGACAACGAATATTGGTACATGCTTTGGACAGTTGCCATGTCAGCTAATACGAAGAATAAAATGGCACCACGAGTAGCAGCAGGTCGGTAGCCATCACGGAGCTTTTCAATGTCCAGAGCCGTTTTGGCACCCAAAGCTAACTTCTCTTGAACTTCATCTGCTTTCTTTTTGGTGTCGTCTACAGCATTGACCAGGTCCACATTATCCACCATACTACCTTGCGACTGACTCAATTCTCGGAGTAATGTATCCTCCAATTCCTTGAGCAGTTTTTTATTTACACTTGTTTCCTTGATTATAGCATTTCGCTGTTCCTCGAGGTCAGGTCTCTCTTGCGCTACTACCACGCCAAGTAACTGGCCCTCCAAACCTTGGACAGTCACCGTGTAATTAATAACCATAGATTTAGCAAATACGGAGGGAGAGAATTTCGGGTTGCCGAGCTTTGAATTCAGATAAAGTCTGAAGCCTGGATCATAGTCCACCTCCTTGTCTCCAAGTTTTATGAAGAGCCGTCCATGGTCATCTAGTATTGAACAAGATACACGTTTGGACAATGCAATGGCATACAAACTGCTATAAAATTATTATGTCAGAAATTGTTCATAAAAAATACCTTTTATATTTTTCTCCAGAACATCATCAATGACTGGATCAATGTAATCCTCAACATCTTGAAACAAAACCGGATAGCCATACTTGATTCCCAATTCTAAATTTCTCACAAAGTCAGGGTCGGTAAAAGTGACGACTTTCAAATTATTATTTTCTTCTCTCTTTTTAATCCATAAAGATGCCTGCTGTTGAGGGTCAATGCATAAAGGAAATCGACTGGACCTGGTAGTTAGAATTCCATTTTGAACACTCAATTCATCATTGGGCAAACCTTCGGATGACCAACGCGACACTTCCACATCATCTGTGAGAATAGATTCAACCCTAAAATTAGGATTTCTAGGTAGTTCCATTCTATCAGCATGTGAGATCCAATCTTCATAAACCATGGCCTTTCGAAATTCCCAACTGAAAGCACCAGTGTAACTTAAAAATGCAGCACTTAAAATACAATCTCCAAGAAGCCATTTCTTCCTTTTTTTCAGTTCCTTCAAATCCTTTTGCCAGCGAACATTTTCTGAACTGAGACCAGTGATGAGTCTATCCGCGTTACTTAATCGGACCATCAGAATATTAAATTCATCCTCCAGGACTTGCTTCTCTAACAGCGCTTTGTCATACTTGGCTTGAAGTGCAGCAAGCTCATCCTCTAATTTTTGTACTCGAGCATTGATCTTATCTAAATTTGTTTTGGCTTTGGTGAAGACGGCAACTAATTTTGCCACGGCATCCTTTTTGGGTTTAATTTCAAAATTCACTATGCAGAAGTTCATCACAGCGATAGTGAAACGAAGCAATCCTGCTCCAGCTCGAGACACCTTGGTCATGTCTTCGACTGTCATTGCTACACCAGCTTTTTTAGCCTACAAATTCCAACATCCTATTACGGTTAATTTGAGTTTGAATGCATCTATTTTAAACTAAACCAATGAATTCGAAAAAAACCTTTGTCATCAAGTCTTCCACTTTTGCATGCATGGGTTTTGTGATTGAGTCGGCATCTAGATTTAAAAGCGAAGGAAGGAAATTTTGATCGGACATCATAGCCCTTGCAGCTTTCCATCCGGAGTCCTTGATTCCCTTAATAATCATAACACACTCGCAAATAACTTGAACGGCTTTGGGTGGAGTAGCAAAGGAACGAATTTCTACAATATCATTCTTTTCTAAATTCTGTAAGGCTAGTCGAGCTTCTTCCAGCGCTGGCATTGCTTCCTCCAAAACTGATTCTGCCTCCGCTTTCTCTTTCTGAATCACTCGACTTTGCTCTTCAATTTCTTTACCCTTCTGAATAGCAATTTCCTTCTTCTCTGTAGCCTCACTTGTCCCTGTAATAAATTAACCGGCTTATAAAAATTCAGGTAAAGTGAAATTAGGGAACTATCATTTTAGACTAAATATTTTTACTGACTGGAAACGATTTCCTTGAGCAGAACCTCGCACGCTCGTGTTTTCTCGTCCATGACTTTCTTCTGCTTTGTTAATTTTTTATTTAGAGTCTCGATTTCTACCTTCGCATCAGCAATTTTCTTTAAACCGTCTGCTAAGCGCTTGCACTACAATTCAAACCATAGCATTAGTATGAGCCAAATTTTGCGAATGTCAATTCATTGGGTTCTGTTGACTGTTGACCCTTACTTGCGCCGTTATGAAAGCCACCCTCTCTTCAAATAACTTCAGGTAGACTTGCTGGTAATCCAAGTAATGTTTAGGAGATACATAATTATTTCGCCGAAGCTTCACCGCAAAATCCAAGCTGTACTGCTGAACTGACGAATGTACATGAACCACATGTTTGACAATATTTTTCTTGTAGATGTCTTGAATAATTTGGCTCTGAAGAAAAGCATAATCAACAGATTGCCAGATGCTTATCAGCATTGTATACACTAATCAAGTGCATGAAAAAATCATCAAAATGTAATCAATTACCTCAGCAAAGAAAACAGACGCTACGGCAAACAAAGCTTGCTTTGGCCACGGTTGGAACCAATCAATGTACGTGTTATTAACTAAACCAGGGAAATTTCTGCATCTTGTTCGCAAACCATCCCCGGTAGGGCTCATTGCTAAAACAATGTGGAGGTTATTGACACATTTTTGAATAAAATACTGCCAAATGGATTCCCTTCAAACAAAAAAAAATTAAATTAATCGAGGACCTCAGTCATTATAAAAACGATCAAAATAGGGATAGGTTAAAAATAAAACAATTACTTTGTAATCGCATTCACTGTTTTCTTTGCCTCATCACGTACAGTACCGACAATATTTTCCTTTTCGTCCTCCGAAAACAAGGCTGGTACCATTCCAGCAGCCAACATGTTATTAATTAATTCCAGGAATCCTAAGATTATACAGAGATTATATGGAAAGGGTACAAAAACCGAAGTAACAATCCGGAGAACATAAAACATTTTAAAATACAAAGAACACTTTTATAGCTACTTGAATAATCTGAATGGCAAAATTAGAAAACATTTTTTAAATCAAGCAACACTTGAGGATACCTTCTTCAGCAATCTGAGCATCAGTAAAAATAAATGTGGTCTTTTTATTCCCGATTCCCAGTAGATTGTACAAACGCTTTAGGTCTTCGCGAAAATGATACTCGCTGTAACCTCTGGAGAGGGAGATTTCAAAGAGTTTATACCCTGCAGTATGAGTTGCCAACTTTGTTAAGCTCTGTCGACCACTACCGCCCACGCCGACCAACAAACAGTGTCCTGAAATTAAGAGATCATAATTTTTTCTCAAAAATCAAAATTTACTTTTCTCAACTTTTTGAATATTCTTCCCTGTCATTGAATAAATAAGGAGATTTGCAAATAAACCTTTGTGCATCCTCAGAGCTCGATGAACCCTCGTCAGGTGCTCCAAAGCATCATCGAAAAGAACCAGTGTCATTTTATTATTGACCTCATTGTAATCTTCCAGAAGCTGTCAAATTTAAAACAGAAATTTAAAACTGGACGACCGCTTTGAAAATAATCTCCAAAAATTCACATACTTCTTGGAATAAAGCTTTGGCAGCAGCATAGTCCAGAATATCTTCGTAAACTCTGGGTGCATCTTCATCCATGGCGGTTCTATAGTCTCCAAACAGGAGAGGATTCCTCAACGCATAATCAGCATGTGGTTCAAATCTATCCTCGATTATTTCTTCGATGAATTCATTCGCAAGTTTTACATCCTAATAAAAAATACGATTTACTTTTGAGGTAGCACTCAATTGAAATCTGAACACACTTTTTTTTGACACACTTAACTGCATTGTATTTATAATATTATACATACCCGCTTGTTAATTAAGCGATCGCAAAAGACTCTTGTACATTCATTCCTCCAAACTCGAATCATAGGTCGGACATTACTAAATCTATCCGGACTAGTCTGACACAGTCCACAATATACACGGGACAAATCTCGCATATTAAAAATATAATGGAACTTTGAAGGTGTTGGGGGAAGTTCTTTGATGAGTATCTAAAAAATCCATACATGAAAATTAAATACTTATTGCGCTTCCCAGTCATGCTAAAACTTACACACAAAAATTACAGCTTGATAGCATTTTCGGAAAGTATTGATTCATACGTCAAATAATTCCAGCGATGCATTTGTTAAGGGCGTTACTAAATCCCGGACAACTTCCGCGAAAGGCAATAAATGTGCTTGTAAAATGGATGTATAAACATGAAATAGGACAGCCTTCGTGGGAAAACTCATGTTATAGACGGAAAAGAGAGACACAAATCTGGGGTCTACTTCGTTACGACCTCCTCCAGCTTTACCCATAGCAGCTATATAACCTGTTGAAGGCCCATTAAAATAATCAGTGTTTAGCTATTCATCAAAAACTCCATGTAAATGGAGCCATAAAAATCTAAATGTCTACGGAAGTTTAACTTACCCATGTCTTTAATCAATTTCCAATTAAGATCCTTTCCTCGATCGTAAATACCACCTTTCTCCACAAGTAATTTAAGTAATGCGATGGGCTGCTGGGTACCATAATTATCCACCTAAAAATGTTTACATATTTATAAGCTGTGTAATAAGAATAATAACTATTCAGTACTGTAAAAATCCAGCAATTTAAAATTAAAATTGTAGAAACCTGAGGCATATTCATGTCATCAATAAAAACAATTATCCTTTTCCCAGGCGGTGGACCATAAATGTCTTTCGTTCGTTTTTCGATATTACTTTCAATATGACGTTGGACGTCCATAGAAGAAGTTCTTGATGAGAAGTTCATATTAATGACAATATATAATTCTCGGCTTAAATGGTTGGTCACGTAACTTTGGGCTGTGGCAGTTTTGGATGTGCCAGTTTCCCCAATAAGAACCGTGGGACGCTTCACCTTTTCCATAAGTTTGAGGATCCAGGTAATTTTTTCTGTGTCCACCGTCGGAACCAATATCTGAGAAAATTTTAAATCCTTATCATAAACGTAGGGTGGAACTAACGTCGTCCATCTTTTCCATATCTTCTCTTCATCATTCCAAATGTAATCAAACATAAGCCCGGCGGCTGTTGGCATCTCCGCTGAAATAGACAAAAATTATATAATATTGACAAAATCTGGTTTTTGTAATATTAGTTAAAAGTATAGGTAAATGCATCTTTTAAAAAAGGAATATAATTTACATGCTCCAGCATCTTTCTCATTGTCATTGATTTGCGGTAAATTAGAAAGTTCCCGTAGATACGCATCAAACTTTTCCCTGCTTTCTTCTAGCAAACCAGCACCCAATGACCAATAGACAGACAATATAAAATACATTTCCAAATCCGTCACGGCTTTGTTACTTATTATGGAATCGAGTGTGTACGTCAATTGCGTCACCTGCACGAAATTCCATGAATACATACAAGCAATTAGCCAGACAGTCAGTACTATTTTTCCAACTAAATTATACTCACCATATTCAGATTTGTGAGCGGCACAATTTGTTTTAGCTTTTGTCCTTGAACTTCATTAATCATTCCCTCTAAAATATACTCAATTAATTTCGGAACATACTTCACGAACAATGAATCGTAATTGTCTTGCTCCAGGAAAGGTCTGGCAACGGCACAAATTAAAATTAAATAATGATTTAAAATGCAAGGATTTCAAAAAATCTCCAAAAAGTATAGTAATTTTTCCATAAACACATTCCCAGGAAATACTTACTTTCCATTTAGCCATCGTTTCCAAAAAGGAACGTAACCTAAATTTTTGGGATCCACGAAGACCATTCCAGCTCGGGAAACAGTGGCTGGGGAAGCATATTGAAGATCTCCTACTTCAAAAAGTAAGGCACAATGTTTCAGTAAACGAATTCGCTCTCCGTTGGGTAATGTGAGGAGCTTATTGTCATCCATGACGGAGTTCATATTTTCTACCCAAAGGGCATCCACATCCCCATCGAATAGAATATAACGACGCTCGGACTTTTCCGTGGGTTTGTTAATCTCCCGGAAAATATTTGATAGAAGTCCTATAAGATGATACATCCAAAAATAATATTAAATAATTGTTATAAATTTAAAATTAAAATAGTAACGAGGATACGATTCCGATTTCTACCATCAGTCCAGTCACGGGTTGCGGGGTTCAGGACTCCATACAATTCATTAACACTGGTTGCCTTTGGATTTACAATGTACAGTTTGGTAGCAATGCCAAGCTTTGTCTGAGCTTTGCATAATGTATTAATAACCACAGTTTTTCCTCCTCCTGTAGGTCCCACTGCCATTGTTGTATGTCGAGTCATCATGGTTTCATACAATTGAACTACTTTGTCAACCTTGGAAAATAAAAGAAAACTGATTAAAAATACACATCTATTCACAAAAACCATGTACTTGATAAAGAAGCAGTGGTAATTGCATTAAGCCCCTCTACCAAATTTTAATGCTAAATGGTTCAAGTACCTGGTCCTCAACCACAATGTAATCATCTTCCTTCAACGCATTTTCAACAGCCTCATTGAAATCCGGGTATTTAGCTCTGGGACAGTCTAAGCCAGGAAACAAGTCCTGGATAAGTCCTAGAAATAGTGGGACGTCTTCAAAGACAAATCTAGAAAGAAGTAGATATTTTATTCTTAAAAGAATATCAGAATATCTTTTATTTTATATCCACATATTTATAATCCCCTGAAGGGATGTTTGGAATAATTTTACGTAGCGTCACACTCAAAATCTAGAAAACTAGAGCAAATCACCTACTTGGGCAAGTTCATATCTCGGAGAGCACGCATTAATAAAACATCTTCGTCTAATTCCGGTGCGTTTCTTTTCAGCTCTCCAGCCATAACCTACATTAGAGATTTTACGAAATTGACTACGATTACTTCCCACACTGAAGGTAGGCAATAAAGTAACTCAGGGCTAAAATTTTATTGGCAATCAAATGGATTTTAGTTGAACTTAAGAATATACCAGAACAGATTTGAGAGCTCTCAATCCAAAGTCATAGTGATGTTGCTTGGACAATTGTCCCTTCGCTAATTTATACAAAACCGTCATTTTTTTGGCTAGGACTTTAGCTTGGAGAAATCCTTCGGAAAATAACATAATGAGGCAAATCATTTCCAAGTCAGGGATAATACAAACCACGGGACGGAAAAGGGCCTTGACGGATTCGGGCAGCTCAGTTCTGCCAGCGTAGCCAGGGTTCATTGTAATAAATATGCCTACTTTGGCATCCATTTTAATTTCTTGTCCATCGAACTGAATTTGATTAAAACCATTAACTCATCATTCTTTTCAAAATCAGAAGGAGAAAATATTACGGAAATTCTTCAACTCACCATGAATGTTTGAACTTTTTGGATCAAAGCGTTCCTGATTGTTTGGATTTGTGTCTAAAAACAATAATCCTTCTAGTTTATAAACCAATTTATTCCATAAAACATATACTTAATTTCATTAGTGCACATAAACCCGCGATTTTTCTTTAAAACTTACGGAAATGACGGACAGTACTGAAATGTCAATCCGCTGAAAAATTAGGAGGATCGACCAATTAGACAGTTTTAGTATCCTAAGATTTTTAATATCTTCCAAAACATTAATTTCGATAATTTATGACAAATCTTCAAAAAAATTCTTACATTAAATTCGTCGAAGCACCTAAAATTAAAAACAGAGTTACGTGAATTTTCCCATCCGTATATAATTTTATCCCCAAATTGTTTTTTGCACATTTTTGTAACTTGATGGTTTATTTACCCCCAAGCACCACACTGACATAATCCGGAAAAGATTGTTCCCACAGCTTTGTAGTCCATATTCTCGCCACAATTTGTGACAATACAGAGTAAGCCCATAGCTTTAGCTAAATCTTTTGTTGTTTCGGTTTTGCCCGTCCCAGCTGGACCAGCGGGAGCTCCACCTAGGTACAAGGCCAAAGCTTGAGTAATGGTAAGGTAGATCCGATCTGTCAAGGGAGTAATAACCAGTCGTCCATTAAGACCCATGTATTCGTAGCCATAGTCAAAGGAACCACTGCATTGACGTACTATGAGTCCATCCACTTCTTTAACCCAATAAAATCTCAACTGGCTCTCCCACTCGAATTCTCGCTCGTTTAAAATGCTAAAATAATTTTACGAATTTATACATTTTGAAAAAAACAAATAAAAATTAAACATCTAAACTTCTTCAGAAAAATGGACAAAATTTAGCAAGCTCAGAATGTTGTACCTGTCACGTACAAAAGCTTCTATAATATCCCTTGCATGGACTTCAATGATCAAAGATGTGTTATAAACTTTCCTCTGGTTTGACGCAAGATCCCCACGAATGGTCACAACAAGATCATCTAATTGATCATTCTGAGCATTCAAATACTCTTTCATACTCCGTTTGAGACCCATTTTAACTTTATAAAATACATTCTCAACTTCAGCCGTCCACCAAACTTGATTGGCTGCGAGGATGACCATGCCTTGGAAGTCCGTCATCCAATCCACGCGAGGCTTGATCTGCTTCCCATAGTAATAAATAGATTTCTTAGTAATGAAACGGTTAGTTTTCCGCATTTCCACCACCACATCATTCATCCATTCTTCAATCCGACCATGGCAGGTAACTGTATTTCTGAATTCCATGACTTCTTTCTCACCCGACACCATAGCCAACACTCTGGTAAGGTTCTTTTTATCCTCTACCAACTTCAAGCTGGCCACATTGTCAAACATCTGAAAAATGAAAGAAAAAGCGTTTAAAAAAACTTGACGCTTTCTTTGTATTTTTAAAGGTGAAGTTGCGGATCTTAGGATCATTTACCTTGATCATATGTTCCTGGACACATGAAGGAACCCCAGTACCTAATATTGAAAGGAGTTCATCATCTGAGATGAAGAAGAATCTTGGGAAAGAATTTCGTTTCGTCTCTAAATAATCATTTAGAGATTTTTGACAGCGATCCAAACCATTTCCGAGGGTCTTGAGGTCATTTAAGCGATTTGGAAATTGACAGAATGTCTTCACCAAAGGATTTCTCACAGCATCCTCCATAGTCTAGGGGTAGAAATATTAAGGTAAAGCCAAGGTACAGAATACAGAAGAAGATGTTTCAAAGGGCATTGTCAGGATTTACCCAACCTGTCTAAAGGCTTTGTCGATTGCATCGAATCGCTTGGCTTCCTCTGCAAGCTGCTCACGGATATCTCCAGCAGTGAAAATCCCCTCCAAGTACATCCATTTTCTTTGTACCATAAACCAAGCTTCCATAACTTCACTTATGCACGACATAACCTTCTCCAGTGCATCAACGACTTTACAATTAATATAGGATTATTTATTAACACAACATGCTCGAATACAATTTTCATCTTCCCGCCAAACTTGTTGTTATTTATTGTGAATATAACTTACCGGTAAAGAACGGGCCTACAAAGCGAGATCCACTGATTCCTTGAATAGTGACCATATTATCGTCTAAAATTTGCATCATGTCTTCCATAGGACCCACTACATGGCCACGATCCTCATTATTTTTCAGGTATTTAATAATATTCAGCCTGTAGTTTTCCCAGGTCTGTGCATAAACAAATTGAGAGAAGTTTATCAAAGTAAGTGAGTTCAAAGCGCAGTGTATATTACGATATATAATACAAACGTCCGAACTGAAAGAATATTTTACATCGGTAAGTTCCTTGACACATTTTTCAATGTAAAGTTCCTTCACAGCGCAGGCAATAATTTCTGCTATGACATCATCAAAGCGATGCAATTCCATGGCAAAGAGTTTACCCAGAGTAAATCGATCCGGAGCCATATCGAAAATGACACCTAAAATATAAAGACAATTTTGGTTTTTACAAATATTATTAAAATAGTTCGGATGATATTCTCATGACAGATCATTTAAAAACCAGCACCTGTTTTATTCATCAATTGCTGCCAATGCCTAGGTCGAAGGGCTTCGTGTTTTAAATCAACAAATAGCGGGACAGATCTCTTAAATTCCATCATTTTTTCCTGTACATTTTTCCCAACTTCTGACAAACGAATTTCTTTGGGGAGAGCCTTGAATCTTCGGATGTATTCCTCAATTCCATCTACCAAAGCATTTGGATTCAAGTTCACCCATAATGTCTGCGACCAGTTTGTCCTGGCTTCCTGGAATCAACATCAAATGATTTCCACCCCATACATTAAAATTCATGATGTGACAAGAGTACACAGCAAAGAGATAATTGCATGAATGCTAACCTTCTGTTCTATATAAAGTTTAAACAGGATGTCCATAACTTCTAAATCTTTGGCCACTTCTGCTAACTCTGGGTAAAGAGTGAATTCGAGTCCAAACAATTTCTCGCTGTTAGCCATATCAAGCTTTTTCTTTTCCATTTCTTTTAGTTCCTCATGGTATTGCTAAAGAAAATATTTACAAATCTGACATAAACAATCTAAACAATAAATTGTAAAGCAACAGCTAAAGGAAATTCATACCTCAAGCAGCTCCAGTCCTTTCTCTAAATCAGGCCCAACGGATCCAGGCCCTGCAGCGTAGTATTGCTTTACAAAAGCAAGTACTTCATACCGGAACTTATTCCTTTCGAGAACGGTGATTTTTGTGAAGCGTCCTTTAATAGGCTCCATACGTTTCTGAACGATTTTTACTTCATGGAGCCACAAGTTCTGCCAACGCTTCCAAGTCTCCTCCAAAAGCTGAACTTCTTCATCGGAATATTCAATGTCGTACATTTTCAGAATGGAATACCTTGTCAAGAGATCACGGTAGCGGGCTTCCATGTCAATCGTCGAGTCAGCTATGGATTGAATCGTAAGGAAGACAAATTTCAACTCATCCACTGTTCGTGGAATGATATGTAAATCTCGTTCGTAATCCTGCTCAATTCAAAATAAATTTTATTAATATGTGTTTGTAAATAATTTTTGTAGCATATATAATTTCGACAGTCTTCACTACAAGGGACTTACAGAAACAATTTTATCCAAATCAGAATTCAATTCTTTGGTGCTAGCTAAAAGATAAAAGCCAAGCTTAACAACCCACTCCCTTGAATGCCGGCATATTTCATTGAGAAGAGGGCGCATGTTTAGTCTAAACAAAAATTCGACTATCAAAATTTAAATCATTTTTACAAATTAAAATGTCAACACAATGTAGTTCGGAATAAACTGAATTTTTGGTAAGATAGGTTATTCCTTACCTCACACAACCTTCCTGCCTGTATGAGGGGAAATCCGTTAGGCCTGTAGCAATTGAAGTGTAAAAACTCATCTTGTCGTCGTAAACACTTGCGGGTGGATTTTTGGCTGCAAAAGTCTCCACCGACTTTTCTTTACTAAAGCGCCATAAATTCTTGAACTGTCGGTACCTAAGGATACGAAGGTTAGCTAAAATGGTTAGACATTTTCAATGTGTATCTTCCTAATTCTAATACAGACAATAAATTTCGTCTACTTTTTTAAATGAAGCCAGATACTCCTAAGAATCATTTGAAAATTTTGTTGAATTTTCAGTAACAATTCCACCACCCTAGGAAGCCTCCCAATATCCAAAAAGTATGAATACTGAAAAGGTGGATTATCCCCTCCTTGGTAAACTGGTGGTGCCTCCCGGCTTTGACCTCGTTTCCAACGGCGAAATGCCTTTGATCTATCGAAGATACCATGAAGTGTTAAAATACTCCAAGATTGCCGAATTATTTATGTTTAAAAATTTGAATGATATTAATTTTAAATGAATTTTTAAGCACCCTTCAGCACAGTCTCTCACAGCTTTGATGACCATGATGTAGATTTCATGGGGTGTGGGCATGAGTCGTATTTCTGGTGGATGCAAAACCGCTTGGATCTCAAAGAGTGGGTCGGGTATGAGAAGTCTTTTCTCCAGAGTGTACATGGCTTTAATAACCATTCTAGAAATCCCACAACCAGGTCGTGTCAAAAATTAAAATGCAATACATTTGGTCCTTTGCTATCAAAAAATTCCCATACTTAGCCATAAAGTAGAAAATACACTGCTCCCATTTTTGATAATAATGTCGGAACTGTTTATTCTTCCCAGTGGATGCTCCATAAATGAGAGTTTCCAATTTATCGAAGAGAGGGGGAAGGCCTCGATATTGTAGGAGCAGCTTTTGCCAAACTTCCTGTCGATATTTTTCCCAATATTGGAAATAGTCCTGATTTGTTCAAAAAATAAATTAATTTCACTCCATTTGAACTTTTCACGCAGGGGGAGAATTGCTGCGAAATAATAAAAACTTCTTATTACCCAGCAATCAAGTATAGGTAAAGAGTATCCAGTCCTCTTGTATGGTGGTTCTTTAAAGAGCCGAGCAGTCTTGAAGGAAAACACACGAAGACGAACATCTTTGGCCACTTTATTTATTTGTGCAACATCTCCCTCGAACTGAGAAATAATTACTTTGATACTACCCGCATAGTCCGGTATTCTCAACGCGGTCCAATTCAGGCGTAAAAGTCCCTCATCAAAATGTTTTTCCACGTCCTTTATAGGCTTCTCCATAAGTTCAGTCTGGAATAAATCGGGATTTTCGAAAAAGATTGTCAATAAAACCTCTCAGCTTCGTAAATTCATTTTTAATGTTCCGAGTACAAAATAAAAGTACCTCAAGAGGGCGCAGCTGCCTCCGCACTGAATAATAATGATCCAGGATAGTTTGCAGCATCTCTGAATTCTTCAGGTACAGTCCCCTTTGTAAAGCAACATTGCGCACTGACTCGGAAATTCTGTAACCCTAATTCAAGAAAAGACTTGTATTTCCTTTGAATTTAAACCTTTGTCTTAATAACACAGTTCGTCATATTTTGTTACCATCTGCTCCAAATGCAGAGCTTCCTGAACCATTTCCATAATTTCCTTGGGTAGATTTACTTCAAAGACCTTTTTGCTCTTGCTAATTTCCAAATTGAGGCCAACTATTTCGAAACCAAATAAAAGTAACATTAAAAATTATAAAAGGACACTCATTCTAATATTTCTTGTTGGGACTATTTATGACTCACGTTCTTTCTTAGCATTGACTTTTTGAAATATGTTCTTTCTTAAGCTATGAGCCATTATTTTGGATGAAACTTCTACCCAGCTTTGGTACCAATTGTCTTCGTATGCTTTCATATCTTTTGCTAAAGTTAAGTATTCTTGACAGGCCTGTATTTCATCAAGTTAAAACAATTCAAGATGATTAGAGATTTTAGAAAACGTCAAATTTCATTACCCGCAGCCGATTTGTAAAACAACTTTAACTATACAAACACAAACAAAGCTTTACCAGCTGTCCGACATCAGTGCTAATGATGTCCTGCTGAGCCCGAAAACGGACTATGGTAGCTTTGAGGAAATAGAATAAACTTCGAACCCACCAAATCCTTCCAGCTACAGGTGGATTATATTTTTGAATCGGAGGATTATCTTTATTAGCCTCGTAAAATTCTTTGACGTGATGAACTTCAGAGATGTAAATTTGTAAAGTGTCATCAAATTTCTTCATTAATTTTGCATGGATGCTTTCCCGAGTTTCGATAAATTTGAACTTCATAAGCATTTCAAAGGCAGAGTCCGCGGATCTTTAAAGTAAAGTTAATGACATCAAAATTATTTTCTATGCGAAATTAAGTTTAGAGGATCCACGACATAAGTCTATACCAGACCAAAATTGCACGTACTTGATAGTAACAAAAGCTTCATCGATAAAACTCTTAGCTTCTGCCTCCAGAACTTGAACCCCTTGACGAAGTTGCTCTAATAAATCATTCCACAGCTTATTATTCGAAGCAACGAATGGATCAAATTGTACTTCCATGAAAGGTTTCACCAGGTGAAATGCTTTCCTTAAAGCATCTTCAATTTTCTTTGGATCCCCAACCACCGCTTTGATCTCCGGGCCAAAGAAATTTTGGAATTCGAGAAGTACCAATGCTATTTCTGATAGATGCTGTGCTATGATGGCACAATAGTCTGTTTTCGGGAATAATTTACTCCGGTCAAATTCCCAACGGGCCCCTTTCCCTGACTGTTCAATTTCCTCCCGCGTTGCTAGGTAACACTCCTTCCAGGTCATTAGCAGGGCTCGGCCGGATTCAGCTAAATCTATTGCTGTTTCGGGGTCTCTAAAAATTAACAAAAACATAATTAATTCATAAAAATTAAAATTCCTGTGTATCAATTACTAATCATGCAAAGCTATATTTTTTGTATACTTCCGGAACAGGTTCTTCGGATGCAAAATTGCCGTTACACGATCATAAAGAAGCTTCGCTATCATTTCCAGCATCCGACACATCCTCTCATCTTTATTGTAATGTCTGGACAGCATCCATACCAATTCCAGACCTTCCATAATGTGTGGAATAGCATCGGTCATTTCGTAGAAATCTTGTGAGTACGTTAGAGTCTGAGCAATACAATTTTGTAGACATGTATTATTTAAATATTTATTTCTCTCAGATTATTCTTCCCAGAAGCTACCCCGTACCTTCAAATGCCTCTCGATAGTTGACAAAAACCGACTGATATCCCGAGCTTCAGCCATGTAACGGCTCACTTCTTGCTGTAAAAACTCGAAGGAAGGAAGAGTATCGGAATGAGCAGCCGCCAAGGCTTTCATCACCTTCCGCACTTCCTTGGACTGCAGTTGATCATGCATCGAGCACAGCATGGAATACCGATCTCGCCAGAACTCCAACTCCGCTAGAGGTGTGAACGTAGAGGGTTGCTGTATTGGGAGAAGTATCATGTTAATTAATTTCATTTTCCCGGGAAAAAAGTAAAAGTCAAATTCTTGCCAAAATATTTTTGCCATTTACTTGCGGTAGGTCATTCTCCATAATAGAAGCAATTTGGTTTTGCCACATGGAACTGATTTCCTCCAGCTTTGCAATGAGATCTTTATTATTGATAATACTGTCAAGGTCATTCTCATCAAAGTCCGGCATTTCTGGGATGGTCAGCTTCACCTCTCCCTCAATTTGATGAATTGCTCTGTTAATGACAAGGGGAAGACGAATGCAATTGCCCATCTCACAATTAAGGTCTATTTATTTTAGTGTTAGAATTTCAACCTGCCCAAAACCCCAAGGAATTTCTGCAGCTCCATCACTAATTCATCTTTGAGCTGTTGCTTTTGCAGGTCACTAAGAGGCTGAGAGTCTACACGAGTGGCGGACATTCTTCGAGTGGGACCATTTAAATCTCCGTTGATTATGAGAGGGGCAAAGATCTATTTAAAAAATTTAATTTGCCTAGAACCAACTATTTTCCAATTATTTACAATATAATATTCAAAAATAGCGAAAGCATAGTGGAAGTATGTACGTTCCCAAGTATTTTTGTCCTTGCACTGACTACTCACTTTAGCTAGCACTGCTTGTATTGACCTTAAATTGAATCCATGCATATTTCCAAACATTAGATGTTTTGGCATCTCAGAATTAGCTTCTTCCATGGACCTCATGGGAGGGACTGGAACCCGAGAACATCGGATAAAGTAAACTGTGGGTGCATTAACCTTGGCAAAATTTGGTGGTAGAAATGGAGCAGCAAATTCAAAGTAGGGTTTTTTAGTATCCTCCTGTAATAAATATTAAATATTTTAATTTTTTTACATGACGCTGAATGATGATGAAAATTATTGGGTTTCATTATATCCAACAAATCTCGTACAGGAAGTGAATCAATGTCTAGATCAGTGTCATCATCCCAGGGAAACGAAGTTGTAGCTTCAGTAGTTTCTTCAGTAGAAGTGTCGCCCTTTTTCCCTTTGGACCTTGACTTCCGACCTTTCTTGCCCTTCTTCTTCTTCTTTTTCTTCTTTCCTTTTTTCTTTTTCTTTTCTAAGTGGATAAATTAAAAATATTGAGGAATTTGAAACAATTTATTACGATAGTTCAATCAAAGTTCAACGGTGTATTGAGTTTTGAGTTGTACACTTACTTTTTTTCGACTTCTTTTTCTTCTTTTTCTTGCCTTTCTTCTTCTTGCCCTTTTTCTTGTCTTTTTTGCCTTTTCTCTTTTTCTTTCCTGAAGTTTCAGTGGTGGGGGTTTCTTCAAAAATATCCGAACTATGAAGTTCCTCCTCTTCCTCCTCAACCTCCTCGTCATGGTCAGAAATGTGTTCCTCTTCTAAAAACATTTTGTAGAAAAAGCAAGCACGATGTTTTGCTGCGTCTTCAACAGATAATTTCAGGAGGTCAGTGTTGAGGAAGCTGCGAATCCCTTGGTTGATATTTTCATTGAGCATCATGTCGTCAAAGACATCCTGATCATCGCAGTCCAAATAAAGAGTTACTTCTTTCTTCAACCAAGGTATCCTAAAAAATGAAATATTATCATATTGTTTATGAACTCATAAACGAAGATGAGTTCATGGATGAAGCTTGGATTTCACAGGAAAAAATGAAGATGGAAACACTTTAATTTTCGTGAGGTGGTTACTTGTATTAGCTTCTGGTTAAATACATTGATTTGAGATGGAGTACCTGAAATCTTCACCGGTGTAATTTGCAAGGGAGACCATCTCCTTCCTTGCTTCCGCACCTGACATTCCCACACGACCATCTTTACTGGACCTTTGCTCCGGCTCCTTACCTTGGTCATCTCCACCAAGGAATTCATCCAAATCGATGTTTTCAAAATCAAGATTAAATTCGGAAGTTTGAGATGCTCTCCTATCGCTCCCTCGACCTTTAGTACTATCTACAGATGCCTTTTCAGCCTCCTCTACCTTTGCCTTCACTTCAGGTTTGGCAGCTTCCGGTGCAGCTGTTGCTGCCGGCGGAGGCTCCGGATTTTCTTTCGCCGGTTCGGCGGGTTCCGGAGCTTCCGGTTCTTTCGTCTCATTTTCTTCCATTCTTGAATGATTGATTTCATAAATTTAAAATGGTCATTTTGATAGCTTATCTCTCAAATGTTTACTTTTTGCACACAAGGTCCAGGATCTGAGCTACCCATAGTTCTTGGAATCACAATAGTAGTAGTGAATACATTGGCGGACTTGTGGAGAAAATGTTCAAAATCTTGACGTGGAATTACTTAGGAAAGAATTGGAATTGCAAATTATTGGTTGTGTTTTTCAAAATAGCTTTCCTTTTTTCACAATCAAATTGATTTGTGTGCAAATAATAGGAATAACATGAATTCATTCCTGCTGTAAATTATATTCTCCGGCCGGAATCACGCTTATTATCGGTTAATTTGCAGATTCGTCTCTAAAATCCAAAAGCTCACAGAGCATATGTTATACCTTTTTGTCTTTGTTTTGCCTTGTTAGAAACGTGAACTCAAAATCTTTTTCTGAAGCAAAAATCATTATTATTATCCTATTTCTGTAACTGTCACCTTTCCTACACAAGAAGGCACGGATCGGCAGATCTCAAAACAAATAAGTTGTGGCTTTTGTGCACTCATTAAAAGTAACATAACTTGCTATGCTTTATGTTATGGCCAAAATTCAAATCTCAACAACTCATTTTCGATCTAAACTTTTTTGAGATACAAAGTATATATTATTATTTTGTCAATTCAGGAATGAGGCTAAATTTGAAAAGATTAATCTTTTTAAACTTCAAAATCGAGTTAGCCTGAATTATTGACAAAACAAAGAGTCAATGTATGCATTGCAGTACATTCATTCGTAAATGTACATCCATATGTACAAGCTTCGAGTCGAAAGCTTTTCCTGGGAGAGTTGTTAGGGGAAACCAACTAAACAAAGTGCCCGTGCTTGGGATGGAAAAATTCAGACGATTTTTCCAGTAATCAGATTTCATTCACTTATCACCAATAGTGATTTACCATTACCACTCACCATTACGCACTGTTTACGAATCTAATCAAAACATGGAGTCCATTGAAACCAATGCTAATTTTAATTGTGTTTTGTATTTCAATTGCCTGGAGGAAAGGTCCAACGTTCTTAAAAATAAGAGTTGCTTATTTCTGTAAATTCCTAGACCTAGGGAGTTTCTCCCATTCTGATATTTAAGTACTAGAAAATAGGCCATCCGCAGACGCGGATGGGCATCTCTTTACGATAAGGATGATGAGATAAAATCTGATGACC
>JAQFXU010001173.1:0-33010 GCA_034693705.1 Spatulosminthurus flaviceps
CGAAAAGTTAATCCTGGCATTTGGCTGGGTTGACTCGATACCATTTTATTATTAATTCCAAAGTGAGGAGTTAACAACTATGTAGGCAATAATGAGTGAGATTCTTTTCATCCTTCAAACAGTGAGCTAATAAAGTTTAGCAAGTACCTATTGTATATATGAGGATGAGTGTAGTGCCAATGATTTTTTTGGACTCAATCCCATATATATCCAAAAACCACATGACATGAAAATGATGATCATTTGGCAAAACTGGTCTATTTGTACGTGGTCCGATGACTGGAACAAGCAATTATTTCCGTAGGCACGGACTGTAAAAATGTGAAACGGTTGGGGGAATCCCGTGTGTAATATTATCATCATACATGAAATGAAAGTAAAGTTAAAAAACCGTTGACTGCTAAAAAGGAGCATTTGTCTAGTATGTAGAGCCGTTGTAGTAGAAGTAGTAGTAATAAGTAGCTGTAAGAAATAGAGAAGCTGTTGTTGAAAGGAAATATTACACGTTTACGGTGAGGATGAGCTTCTTCTTCTTTTTCTTCTTCTACTACCATTCCAATCTTCTTCCTTCACATAGACAGGGCATTGAATTTCCAAGGAATCATTCATATTGGTGTCAATAGCAACTTCTCTCTCTATAACTGATGGTATCGTGAGGTGTGCGGAGGTTGTAGGTAACCAGTGTTAATACCCTGGCTGAGAAGAAGGATTCTTCTTGAAAACTCTTGCAGATTGTATTTTGCTCATGATAGAAAGAGAGAGAGAGAGAAGAGAAGCATGAGAAGAGGCAGTCAAGTATGTAGGAGAAGGAAATGATGGGTCATTTGGAGTTTCACGTACACATTTCTTCCTCAAGCTCTTTTATAGGATGCAGAGACAGTGGAGGGGACAAAATAAGCACATGACTACACAGAAATGCTATTCTGAGGAGTAGCTACGTGTACATAAAAAAAACTAATAAATGTTAGCCTAATAAATGCTTGTGCTGATTTGTATTTACGAGGTTGTTCTTCGGATGATAGGATGGGGTGATTTTCAATGGATGGATTTTTAGAGGTCGGATTTTTATATGGAGAGAATTGGGAAGAAAATAATATTTGTGATGGAGGGGGGGAATGTAATGGAATTTCTGAGTTTGAGATGCATTAAATATGAATATGAGGAGTAGATTTGGGGAGGAGGCTAATATTAATGTGTAGAAATAGAAATGGAGGAGCAGAAAAGTAATGATTTGTTATTATTATATAGGTAGGATATTATAGTATTATGTATTTGAGAATGTATGTTCCCTCAAGTGTGGGACAGAGAGTGCTCATTTTTGGCTAATACTTCTCTCGACAGAGCTTATTCTCTCTCGTTATTGGGTAGTTCTCGTAATAATTGCGTAACAATAATTGAATTCACAGTGTATGGTTTCCGTACGATACGGACGGAGTATGGATTAAAGGTAGGTTGGTATGACAATGGCTTACGAGTGTGAGTGTATACAGCATTGTGACGTTTAGGATGAGCAACGGTACTTGCTTCCGCATTAGGACCCAACCAGGAAGTCAATTAGAATGAAGTGGAAGGGTCATTGGCCGGATACGCCTTGTGGTTATGAGAGGGAAGATGACTTGAATTGCGAGAATTGCTTTTTCAGAGTCAAGCCACTGCTTCGCCATTGCCAATTGTACATTTGTCTAGGTTATATTATGCTGGGATCTCCACTCATATCTCCGCTGCAATGCATTACAACATGTGGGTTTTCTTCATCATCAGCCCCACAAATCTACCAAGATGGTTGAATTTTTTTGAAAATATTATCCCATCCTTGCCCCTTGCCTATGTCTCAGAAAGCCAAAGCCACAGTAAATATACTATACACGTCCCCATTTATTTTTTCTCTCTCTCTCTCTCTAGAAAAGTACAATCTTCCATACGTGGATTTACGCAGCTTATGCATCTGCGGAATTTTTCTCAAAAGTCTCTCGTCTATGAGCTTGTGTAAATGTCGGACAATGACTGGCGCTAAGAAAGGCAAGGGACATTGTCACAATTTCTAACTCGCACATGAGAGACAGAGAGAGAGAGAGAGAGAATTTTCGGAGAAAACTGTAGCTCATATACTTCAGGTCGTTCTAAATTTAAAAGTGATAAAACTTTCAAATTTTAACTTATAGCCGTACAATTAAGTCTCAAGTTCAATGACAGGGAAGGGTTTAGGGAGGACAATGAGGATTTGTTTTTAGCCTGACCCTTCCAAGCAAATGCTTAAGTGAGGGCTCCAGCTCTATTTGTCCTGACCATGTGTCAACTTTGAAAGGATCGGAATTTTTAAAGAAAAAACAATCGAATGGGGTATTAAAACACTAAATTTGATTTTAGAGTAGAACAAAAAGAGTTAATCTGGGATGAACTAGTTTGAGCGAGGGATTTGACAGGTGAGGTCCTTGCCTTCTGCTTCTCATACACATTTACTCCCTTGAGCACTGCCGACAGCAATGACTTATTCGTAGGGTAAATAAATGCGTTTTTATTTTGACCAATCCCACTACTGTCTCACCCTTTTTAACACAAGGGTTCCTTTCAAGAGTATTTTTAATATTCCCTAATTTAGCCCTCATTTAGGAAAAGGTGCTGACACTTATGGTGAATCGTAAAAATTCCCATGTCGTATATTTAAATGAATCCCATGCATTTCCAATGACCGCAGAGTTGTTGGACACTTGTCAAGCTCTTTATTATTAACCTTGTCTAAGGATTTATGATAGGAAGTTTCTACCACAAAGAGGGGATTTATAGATTGACTCAACCGGCTATTGTCGTCGTCATTTTTCCCACTAAGGTCAAGGACTTTTTGAAAGGCGGCGGAATTCATGGGATTGTTTTCTGCTCGGCCCCCTTTAGTTTTTCCTAAAAATACTTAGGATTTGAGAAAAGCATTAACATAAAATTTGTTTTTATTTTTAGAAAGTAATTACTTTTGAAATTTGAAAAAAGTGTTCCGTAAAATTTCAACGATTCAACTCAATGCAAACGAAATAACTGTAAAAAATTCATAAGTGCCTTCCAAATTTACTCTTTTTCTCCGCAGTAACGCAATTTTCATAAAATTTCACGTTTTCAGCCATTTTTTCTAAATTCCCTAGTACATTTTCACCATCTTCTCTCTATCATTTGACAAAATTACAGAAAAAAAGTCAATTGAATACAAATATGAAAAGAAACATGAATGGTTCAAACAAATCTCAAATAATAATGCAAATTCATCAAATTTCTATCATAATATAGAAACAATTCAGAATAATGCAAACCCTTTGCATTTTTACCGCAATCATAGATAGGAAAATCCCACATAATGCAAACCCTTTGCATTTATACCGCAATCATAGATAGGGAAAAAAATAATGCAAAACATTTTAATTAGTACTAAAATTTGAGCCATAAATCCCAAATATTGCAAAACCTTCAAATTTGTACTAAAATGTCCGTCAAAAATTCAAAATATTGCAAAACCTTCAAATTTGTACTAAAATGTCCGTCAAAAGTCCCAAATATTGCAAAAACTTCAAATGATTTTTTTCAAAATTTCGGATTTTTGTCAAAATTCTAAAAAACTCTACCCAGTTTTAAAAATATCATAAAGAACTTGATAAAACCAATAAATTTTTAACCCCAACCGAAACAAAATTCAGTTTCACCGCCCCTGTAGGACTTATCATTCCCATTCGTCAGAGATGACTCTAAAAACTATTCTTTCCGAAAGAAGAAAAATATTTTTAGGACAATCATTTTTATCAATTTCCTTCAAATTTGTCTAATCAAACCAATATGATAAAAGCATACGAGCATGATATAAAGAATATTTATGAAAAAACATTGGGATTGAGAGGGGGTGGTGTAGGATGTGAAGTAGAATTAATTCAATGCCTTTTATACACATCTAGAAAGGATGTGAATGATGTTACCTTATTCCGATAGTACTGTTGTGTTTTCATTCCAATTACACAACTTACAATTTCTATACGTAACAGCATTTATAGTGAAAGGAAATTTATTTCAGTGTAAGCAGTTACGTAGTAGCAAAAGTGTTTCATTGCTTGGATGGATGCTTTCCCGTTGAACCAACTATATACAGTTAAAAGATGGGCATGCAATAAAGTTTATGTGAAAACAGACCACATCAGCAGGACTCACCCTCAATTTTTACATTTGAGCATCATCCCCTGCTCTGCATTATCTTCACATGCATATAAGAATTTGCCAGATTCTTGTTTTCCAAAGCTTTTGCATCCTCACATTTTTGCATACTAATCCCACATACTATTCATCCTTCTACGCTGCCCTGCATACATAAACGTACTCCAATTAAACCACACGAGAACTTGCTAATAAAGGAGATTTACTAAGTGAGGGTGGATTTAAGAGTCAGAAAATTTATTTACGATGACGAATAGTAAAGTAAGTATCCCTTGTTAAGGAAAAAAATCATATGAGTAACAAACTCATTTCATGTGAAATGAGACCAATCTCTAAGGAATTAAAATAGCTCCTATACAGCCACGACCATTCCATAAGATTCTTTCCGTATCCTATACCACGGCTCATCTTGATGAAGATAGGAAGGAAAACTTTCATGCTAGAAAACTCAAATCATATAAAACTCTGAGCAAATATTTAAACAAGGAATAAACTTTCCTAGCTTCAGTTTTAATACAAGGTAGTTAATTCCGCCGATAATTTCAAAGGAGATAGTTTATTGAATGCCCCTGATAAGGATTCCAAGACTAAAATGAATTAAATTAATATGCTACCCAAATAGATAGGAAAAGTAATCATATGTAGGACATTTATTCAAGATTTAGCTTCCGCACCACAATCAACCTGATAATTTCAAGGGAACTTCAAACACCCAAATACTTGACATTCAAAATTCATGAATGAAATTCATGTCATCAAAATTCAATAATAATTATTATTCGCGATGAGCCGCTCCTGTAAAAATTTAGAGCTCCGAAAAAAATACTCAAGTTTATGAAAATTCTCCAACCTCTTAAATTCCTCTTTACTATTAATATCGACATACTCAACTACTAATAAATTTGTATGTCGCTCGATACAGTAAATGCCCTCATTTATGTATGTATGTCATATTTTTCTTCTCAGTCAATTGGGGACAAACTGGACCCAGGAAATTTAGAGCCGTACCAAATGGTCATTTTTCACAAAAATACATTTTTAAAGTTACCCCTACTAGGATTTAAACCCAGCCGAAATGCATTTCAAGTAAGTATACATCCATAGTCAAAGGGATGGGAAAACGGTTCAACGGAATTTTGTCTCAAGTGTGGTAGTGGTAGTATAGTTAAGACTTGAAAGTAAAATTTGAGAGGTTATAAAAATGTATTTTTGAGGAACCTGAAATTTTTAGGGGATTTATTTTAAACCGAGGAAAAAAGGAATGGGACGGTAATATATGCATACATATATGTAGGGGTAGGAGGATTTGAAGTACTTATGTGTTGGAGACAGGCCTATGTATATTTTTATACTATACTTATGTACACAGAAATTTGTACTATCGTATTGTTGGGGTCAACAACTTAGGTTTGTCAGAGACCACAGAAAGGGGGTCGGCAGGATTGGTAGAGGCTCCGAGCGTTACAAGTGAGTGGAGTGGGGGTTGCTCGTATTGTCTCACAACGTGGGTTGCAATAATAACAGGCATGGATTCATGGCCTTGGTCATGATTCCATACCTGTCAGTTTATCCTTGGCAGTGGACCTGAGTGAACAGGACCGTCGTAAGGCTAGACGAACCATTCTTATACAGTTTGGAGCATTCACATATAGTAAAACTATTTCTTCCAGTATTAACTTAGAAACATGACTTGAATGTTTTCAAGTTATTCTCATACTTGAACAACACTCACAACATACACACACACACACATATTTATACAACCAATTTTCGTACGTATAGTGATTGTGGGAGAAAAGTATTTGTTATTTCTATATATTTTTTTAAGAAAGAGAAAAAAAACATACAATTTCAGGAGTGAAGTTCCCCGATAAAGTTTCCCCGTATTTATGCCTTTGGTGCAGTGACCGACTCATTTTTTTAAGATTTAAAATGCCGATTAATAAGTGATACATTTTTCCTCTTAATTTAGACAGAGAGAGAGAAAGAGAGGGAGAGAGAGAGAGAGAAAGGAACTGCCAAGTTCAAGTTTAATCAGTGGGGGGAAAGAGAACGACAACGCCGCTACGTTGCAGTCGTAGAAATTCAAAGCACCAGTCCGGAAGGTGGTGGACCTTAAACCTCCGGCTTTGACAAATTTGTCTGTCAAGTGTTGAAAAAAATATTTCAAAATGCCTAAAATCTTTTTGATCAAGAACCGGTTGCTCCAGCAGCAACAACGGTTGTTGGAAACGTCAAAACAACCTTCTACAGTTGAGAATATTGCAGTTGATGATGGAGATATTGTTAGTAATAAAGCTCTTGCACTACAGACCCATGCTCAGAGTTCGGCTGGACCCGCGATTTTAAAACAGCAGCCAAAACCTGAGTTTATCAAAGAGTCACCGCCTGATTCGGATGAGCCACTCTCATTAGTGGTGAATAAAGGTACTGCTCATTTCATTACTCCCTCTACTTTACTATACTTTTACCATTGTGTATTTTCACTTTATTTAAGCTACTTCTTATATTTTCTTAGATTCTTCCATATTTTTTCTCTTGTACAAAATGTTCGAATCAATAGAGATGCTCTTTTCTACCCTCTTTGGCATTTTCTACATGTACAACATCTTCAAACCAAATATTCATTCAAGGCTAAACGCCTTGCTCCTATCTTAGTCTATGTATATAAATACAAGCTCATCTGACCCATACCCTTTTCAAGGAAATCAGAGACAAAAGGGTAGATAGTCCCTGAAACGGGAGAACTGATAAATGGACCGACAGTTATAGACAAGTAAAATCTCTAATAAGAAAAACTAATAAAAAGGTGGGCTGTGAGGAAGATGGGAAGAAAGAGAAACATCTGCAAAGGAAACTGTAAACTCCTTCCCTTCGTCTTAAGTTTTGCCCAGGGATTTTTTTTAATGTACACTCAATCTTTACCCATCCAGTGTTTCTTGTCTCGAGTTTTTTAAAAAATTCCTCTTTAAAAAAAAGGAGGAAAGGATCCAAAAGGTTTTCAAATATTTTATAATAGACGGGAAGGAAGTTGAGTATATAAATAGGAATGAATTATTTTGTGCTTTTGTCAAATTTATTTTTATATCCATGAAAAGGAGGAGGAGGGGGAGGAAAGAGCTGCATGTGATCAATCAGTATGAGAGGACAGTTTGTAGCTATAAAGGGCTAAGAATGGTGGAAGACTTTGTAGTAGTAGAAGAGAATCAGATCATTTTGGTTTCTCGTCCCATGAGAACATTTTGTCACACAAGTGTGTTAGAGCAGTGGCAGACGTAAAATGCAAGGTTCTTGTTGTATGTTGTCATGTCGTACATATGTGTGTGTAGTAGCAATGGTAGTGGAGAAAGAAAAAAATGTTATTTGTATATAGACATTAGCATCTTTACCTGGAACTGTAATATGACACTTTTAGTAAGTAAAGATTTGAGGTACCTTTCCTTAAGTGTCGGATTGTATTATTGAGTAAGGAGATATCAATGAAGAGGCCAAGTAACGTTGATGAGAGAGAGAGAGAGAGAGAAGGATAGAGAGAAAAGACAAGAGCATGAGAGAGAGAGAGAGAAGGAAAAAAGAAGATTGTTATTCTAGTGGGTGTACGTCATATGAGAAAAAGAAGGATAGTAATGAGTGTTTTGGGCAAGCAAAAAATCTTGCATGACCAAGGCCAGGAACGAGAATGAGTGAGGAGAGAAGAGTCTTGGAATATAGCATGGCAGTGTTGAGAGATCTCCTCAGATTCCTCTCACCTGTTGAGTCTCCAGAGTAGGTTGAGATTTTGCGAGGAGGCTGTGGCAACAAGTTGTCTTCCTTTCGCCCTAACGGTCACGGGTACCCGGTTCAACGGGTGCCTCAGGCAGTACACATACTTCCAACATACATTCAGCCATCCAACAACCAACTGAGATTTATCACTTGCGGCACTTCTTCTCCTTCTTCTTCTACACTCACATACAACAAGCTCTACTCAACTCGCTCCTCACGTAACTACGTTGAAACATAACGTGTTCCCGTACATCTGGACATAGTTATACAATAAACCTGATATTTACATTCTTGTTATTTATTTTGTATCTATCTCTCTCTCTCTATATATATACGCTACAACCCTTCCCTCTTACCACTCAATTCATGTATATTGTTACTCTTCAATCTATTATACTGTACTTTCTGACATTCCCGTCCAGTCAAGAGACGTATACTAGTGATAGGAGAAAAAAATAAGTAACGGGGAGAAACTGAAATGAAATGGGACTTTCGATTTTTTTTACCAGTTACTGTTCTCTCAGACAAAACATAGGTTCTCATCTGTAGAGTGTTTTCACTTTCAATTTATTCCCAAGCCCTTGGACATACACGTGGTTTGTATGGTCAGCTGGAATTTACGTAGTCTGGACTTTTAGTAGGGACTTCCCTATATACATAGTCATGTCTGAGGAAAAAAATTAAGTTCCTTTATTTTTTTCATTTATTCACGTGATCAACTCCTTGAAAATACTAAACCTCCCCAGAATTTAATCATTTTCTGGGTTTAATCCCATGTACGTAAATGTCTGGTAGTAGAAAATTGCATGCTTTAATTGAAAGGAACCATTTGACGGATATTTACAACTTTTATTTTTTACTTTGCAATGCAATGCGTAAAGTTGTACGTATACAAAGGGGGGAAATATTTAGCAGGTTCACTTGGTTTAAAGTCGTGTCTAAAGTCTTATGAGGCGTCGTAGGAGCATTTCAAGACCATGCCCAACTCTGCTCACTTAAGTTGTCATGTACGTCCTGGTACGGTATGCACGTAGCATGGAGTTTAGCATAGAGCCCTCCACGGTATCATTAAGACTAATTTTCCTTCAGGAAAAGCATTTAGTACTTGTCTATAGCTGTGTGTGAAATCAAAAAGCATGAAATTTATTCTTTATTGCAATTATTACTTATTTAGCATGGTAGTTTAGAAAAGTCACTATTTAAAGTCTGAATTAGACTCTTATCAAGTGCTCATTGCTTGAGGGAGGGTTCTTCTATCCATGCACATGCAAGCATCCCATATAGCCTAGGAGCTTAAAATAGGCGTCTGACCTTCAGAACCGGAGATTCGTCATTATTTGATTTGAATGGTGGCAGAACAAATTTCCCCAATGAAATGCTTAGCAGATGTAAAGTTTTTAGCTCCACATTTATTATTTATTGAACCATGTCCACCCGCATGGAATTCAATTGACCATTCCATGGTCTCGTAGACAATTTAAGCTTTCAGTCTTCAAACCATGGTGGTTACCAACATAAATGACTATCTCCAAGCCTCTAGTTACGCAGTTAGAGTATACATAAAACTATAAAGGAAAAGTTATTGAAATAAACCACTACTTTATACAGATGCATATTATATTGCCCAAAGCCATGAGTAGTATTTGTCTATTCTCTGACTCAATGCAGGTGTTATAGTAGTAGTAGTACGTAAATACAAAAAGAGTCATGTCTGCGAGATCTCTGCTTGAGGATAGGAATAAAAAAAATATTCAAGCCTATAATTCTATACAGTATAGTAAAAAAGCATTAAGATAATATTATGCATGGGATTAAAGTACCTATTGACAAAGGGATGCATGGAGGAAGATGATAACTAGGTAGTGTCTCTTTTAGTACATATGCACATATGTATGCCCAGAGCCAGGAATGTGTCCTATGTATGAATTATTTTTCAAGCATAATATAAATAATCTGTAGACGACACGGAAAATTGCAGGATTCTTAGAAGGTGCGCAACATCATGATTAACGAGCATCGTACACAAAGGAGGAAAAAGACAAGTCCCTGAAAAACTTCATTCTTCCACACACATACTCTTCCACACTCTTGGCCACAGTTGAGTAAATCCAGAGTGGATTTGTGTGTAGGTGCATGTGTAGATGCTGATACCATGCTATTATGTGATTCCCCAACCTGAACCTAAACAAGAGTATCAAGAGAGAGAGAGAGAGAGAGAGAGAGAGAGAGAGAGAGTTAAAGAGACGGCTAAGGTGGTATTATATTAGAGGATCATATTTATTCCCGTAATAATAATGCTTTTCATTCGCAAGCTAGTCCAGAGGCTCCAGAGTATAGAGGAGACTGAGTGAGTGAGTTAGAGAGAGAGAGAGAGGTGCATAATAACAGTGACAATGAGAGGAGCGGGTGGTGCTTTATACCTCCTGCGCCTTTCATCCTGACCATAGCACTGTTAATAACATTATATAGGGAACCCTACTTTCCAGCACATACACATCTCCCTGATACAGGTTCGAGTACAGGAAAGAACATAATAACAGATAGTCCACGTATTACCGTACAGAGATTGTTTTGTGCAGGTACCCACACATACATTAGATAGGGCTGCGAGGCAATAAAATTATGCAAACGAGTTTTTTCTTGTCCAAAAACGTAGCGGCCAAGGCCACTCTGCCCGTTTCGACCGCTAGTCATCTCATATTGTGAGCATCACAAGTTTTTACCTACATACAGAGAGGGAATATAAATATATAAGACCCTTGTATATGTACTCATCTCTATATAGCTTTTCCCTATATAGCTATATGGTTCTTGTAGTATAGTACCACGCTGGTGGCAACTTTTTTTCGGATAACCCTTGAAAAGTGACTTGATCCTGAATCGCTACCAATTAAACTATATTTTAGTTTTAAAGGATCAACCATCTGGCTCCCTTAGTTTTTTATCCCTTTATATTTTTACTGTACTCCCAATAATATAACTGAAAATCCCGTCCTATCCTATACATAGCCCTGAGTCACCTGAATTTCTCGAGTAGCTAGAAATTCCCTACATACATTTTATATTGTTTCCTCTTTTACCCTTTTTCCCTGATTTCCTACGAAAATCTTTGGAATCTAACCTCTTTTAGCTCCTTGAAAAAAAAGCATGGCTCATCGTCAACAAGCCAGAGGAGAGAGAGAGAGAGAGAGAGATGTAAAGGGAAAACTAATCTCCTTCCTATATTTGAGCCGTTGTCCGAGTAATGCATGTGCATGTACAAACATTACCTTTTAAATATTATCTATAGAATCTTACCTACTGCCTCGGTCCAGGCCTACCTTTTATTAATGCTTCGAGCCTCACTCATAACTATATACAAAACTTGACGCAAACTCCTACTACTCCCCCTATATATAGGTATACACTCCATGAAACAACACATTTTCTCTCATTTTCACCTTCTTCTTCCATATTTTAAAGGAAAACGATTTAAAATGAAATTTTGTTCCTCCCGATTTAATTTACGGTTCCATGGGCTCCTGTTTTCCTTGCTGCTTTTATTATTCCCCGCTCCTCATCCCAGCAGTCATGCAGTGAAGATCTACCTGTAATAATTGTTTCTCAATATTTTATGGCTATTTATAGCTCTCCCCATTCCTATTGGCAATATGTAGGTCCAGAATTTACTGCAACTCCATTCTATTATTTACACTGATTGTGAAAGTTACTTTGAAGAGAGGAGATCCAGAGGAGCGGTCATCAATATACAGGGTGAAATAAGCAGTGGATATCTTAAGAGTCACACGATACAAATACATATTCTACTGCAACCAAGATAGTACTACAGGAGGGACTAAAGGACCGGCAATAGGAGTGAGAGGAAAGTTAAAACGTGCCTATGCTTTACTTCTTGTAGTAAATAATAGGCGAGTCGATAGCAGTCTATTTGTCTATGGCAGAAGCTAGAGCATGCGGTCTGGAAGAGGGAGAGGATAGCGTATTAGCGTAGGAATAGCAAAAGCATAATATTGTGTACAGACTCATATTATACATGAAGGAGCTTTCAGTACGTCTTCTTCAAGTAGCATATTATTTTTAGCACTAACCATGAATCTAATATATGGGATATTTATAATAAATAAATGGGATATTACATCTCCCAGCCGCCCTCCTTTACTCTCATAATTTCCCACTCTCCAATTTCTCTTAAATGTGACTACATATGTAGTCTGCAAAATAGTACATATGTAAGGTTGCTGACAGCACCAGTGGAGCAGTTATATAGTCCTCTAGCAGTTTGTCTGTTGGTGTGAGTCTCTCTCTCTCTTTCTCTGTCTTGACTTGAGTCAGATTTGCCCACCATCAACCAATATGATGTCATTGATGGGAGAAAAAAATTATGTTGACCTTCAAAAAATGACTTGGCATTCTCTCCTGTAGGTAAAAAAAAGACGCTAGTATTACTGCAATAAAACTTAAAGGTGGATACAAGTTATGCGTTTATTTTATGCATTACTTGTTCTTTACCACTGTACGGTCCTACTGTTATTTCATCCTTTTCTGGGCCTCTGTCCCTAGCATATAGTGAATACTACAAGGTTAGTAAATTACGGCGTCGCGCTGTGCGTCTAATGTACACATGCACAACTTCAAGCTTGTAACAATGGATATTATGTTTTATGCACATGAAACCATAGACTAATGTAGATTTTGCTACGAATTATTTAACCTATTTGAGAGGTTTTTTTTCTCTCTCTCCATACAAAATCATGCCCCACTGGATCTGCGAACCTATGTGCCATAGTAATTTTTTTCTACATTATTGCTCAAGTACATAGTTATTTATATATCTAATGTGCTATTGTGAAGAGCATGTTGTTATTTGTGAGATAGCAAGTTTGCTTGGAGGGAAGATGTTGAAAAAAATCGTGAAAGATGCTGTTCGTGTTTTTAATGTAACTACCTGTGCTTTATTTATCTTAAGCTTCATTAGTAAGCTACGTAGGTTTTCCATGCTCATGCATCCAGCCTTTTTCATCTTTTGCTCTTCATGGATTTAAGACTGGGATTTTTCTACCTAACCCCCTCAAGCCATATACACTTTACTGGTGTTGTATTTTTTTCCTCTATCTTGTCTGCTGCAACAACAAGTGACACAAACGATGCTGTAAATATTTCGCTCTCTATCTTTCTCACTCACTTGTTGCGACTTCAGTTGAAAATGAATGGCAAGTGTACGGTAAAAAGGTTCGGATCATGAAGCGTTCACGTACATGTGTATTATGATGCTACCAGTAAAATCCTAAATGTAGGAGAATGACGAATGAAATTATTATTATTGTTCATGTCTCAAACGTTTAGCCATTCCCGAACTTACAGTTTGATTGCTATACTATACTACTACGTACGTACCCTGGAATTTCTATGGAATGGTTGGAAGTATAAGTATATGAGAGTACTAATATTATTATACTCAGAGAGATTGGAAAGGAAAATGAAACTTTCTTTATGGAGTGTATAAGGTCCATTGAGCAAGAGCGGTTGATCGAAGGTTGAAGGGCAAGTAGAGCAATTTTTAAGGGAGGAAGAGGAACCATTGCATTGTTCTAGCGGGATATTACAGCATAGGCAATAAAATCCTAATAAAAATTTCTTCCCTAGAAAATGTTAAATCTTGAGAGCTCTATAACCTGTCAATAATAGTCATAGGATGAAATAACAAAAACCTTGTGCTCTTTTTTTTTCTCTCTCTCTCTCTCCCATCTTCTTCCTCAGGTCTCCTTATAGTTGCTCAAACTCCACAAAAATGTACAGGTGTAATAAAAATTGAAATTTATTTCTGTTCTCAGTCCTCCCTTAGAAATAGAATTTGGGAAAAGTATTTGTGTTGCAGGGATTTTTTCGGGAGTCCTTCACCTTGTCTTTTCAAGTGAGAGAGGGTGGGTAGGATGTGGGAAGGAAAAGTTTATGGAAGTAACCTAAAAATATACAACCCTATCGAAAATTGTTTTTGACAAAAATCCTATGACCATTGAAGGGTATCTCCATGTAGACAGGCTCTTAAGCTTTTGTAAAACCTTCTTCCTTTTTGGTGGTCAGTTTGAAATGGAACATGTCAAGTCCAACCTTGTATATATTATTTTCTCTATAGGAGAAGAAGGAAAGGAAAAGGAAGGAATAGTTTATTGAAGGAGGAAGCTAAAAATACAGGCATAACCCAAATATGTACACATAATGCAAACTGAAAAGTATTCCAAAAACCCTTACTTTACTAGAACACTTCCCAGTACATGCATAAATATATGCCTATGCTCAATACTCAGTTATAGGATTATTCATCAGTCTCCTTCCATGAGAACTTCCATGGGGTAGTTAAGTGTTTAGACCTGAACTATGAGAAGAGTTGTTTGTCCAGTCAATGCGATACGGAAGTTCAATATTTTTGTCAAGCCACGTTCTCACTCTTTCATTCTTTTACAATCCTAAATTTATCTCTGTCAATCCATTCTATTTTCAGTCTTGAGCCCAGTAAATGGATGGGGAGGGGAAAAACGGGTGGTTTCAGCTTGGGTCCTCACTACAGACACTCACTCTATACTATTAACATGCAAATTTTCACGTAACAATTAAGATGCTGACATGAATAAATCTTTATAGTAATATGCTAATGTTGAATAAATGAAGGGTGTTAGGTTGAAATTCTTTTCCTCTCTCATCCCTTGTGAAAAGATGGGTTGTGGGTAAGATGACGAGGATTTTTCTGCCCTATAATATAACATGGTCAATGAACTTGGACTTTCAAGACATTTGATTAATTTATTTATGTCTCTAAAACTTATGGGCTTAAAAATATATACGTTGAACGTTGAATGTTTTAGGACCTCCTGTCTCAAGTACCCTCGTACTTTTCTATGGCTGCGTCTTGTCTTACATAATGATATAGCAACATATAATGAGAGTTTAGAAATATTCCTGTATAGGCGATTTCCACCAAAATGACTCTACACATTATTTAGTCATAAAAGACTATGCTAAGAAAATGTATGTATTCATGACTAAGTAAGTGGGTAAGAAAAATTTGTGTATAAATTATACTATGTAGGAAATTTGTTGGAGAAATATTCATTGCCATTGACTAGGAGAGAGAGAGAGAGAGAGAGGAAAAAAGGCTATGCATTTACACTAATTTGGATTCATTGGTTGGAGTGGTGTCGCCATTGAGCAGACCCTTTTAGGTCGTTTAATGGGCTAGCTCTTATTTATTTTTGAATATTTAAAAGCCATGATTTGCCCCGTTTCTGAGAAGAAGGAGTAAGGAGTTCCTCACTCCAGAGGGATTGGTGTCTAGTGGTAAATATGTGTGCATGTGTTTTGTTCTCTCTCTCTCTCTCTCTCCATGTTATCATTACAGGACTGGTCTTAACGGTTCATTGTGTATAGACGCATTTGCCTTGTTCAAGATAATCCGAAGTGCATGTTCATGCCATTATGGAGAGCATTGTGTGTGTATGTGTGTGTGAGTGAGAGAGAGAGAATACTAAATACTAATGTATGTTGCATGCATTCATAATACCCACATGTATATTTGTACATGAGGTGCTTTTATTTTACCATTTAATTCAGCAAGGTGTAGTATTAGGAGCTTTTTGAATATCTAACGAATGAACTATTTTTTTTACTTGTTATCTTCCTCCTTTTTCCTTAAGATGGTAGTGAGCTAGAGAGAGAGAGAGAGAAAATATTTTTTAAATTTGTCTCCCACTATATACTTAATACTACTACTACGTTTCTATTCCACTGCTCTATGTGTTATTCTACAAGCTTCTGTTCGAGGCTTGAAGAACGTATAAATTAGACGGGAGAGCTCAAAAGAACCGTCTTGAAGATCTTATTGCAGCAATCATTGTTGGATTCGGGGATGAAGCTTTGTAGTAGTACAGATACATATTATCTTGCCATAGAATCTTCAAGACATGCATTTATGTTGCTCATGGTATAGTTGGTGAATACCTGTCCATTCTGATATTACAAGTATTGTAATAATGAAAGGAAGAGCGAGGGAACAATCAGCCACACATCAAAAACTTGAGTTAGTTCACAAGAAGAAGAAAATAACGTGAAGGTGAACAAACTTGTGGCAAAACCTTTGTTAAGAAATCCTTCTCGCCATAGTCTCTCAGTCAAGCTCGTTGCAGCTATTTTTTTTCTTCTCCTACACAATTTATACATATATACTGTATTTTTCTAGCGGTGGTAGAATGGTATGAGTATCTGTAGAGACCATCAGTAATTTTCTTCGTCTTGCTTCTCTCTCTCTCTCTCTCGTATATATCTTACTATACGCTCCATAGATTTTTTCCATTCTCATCTCAAACCATGCAAACTCTGGATACATGGGTTATTGATTGCAAGTGGAAATTGATTTGTTGGTTCTTCCATAAAAAAAAAAGATTTAAAGTTGCGGAGCTAATTTGTTTTTGCACAATTTTTACCATGACTTTAGGGGATTTACATTTTAACGTAGAAGAATACAAATCAATGGTCCTTCCAAGATCCATGGATATTTTTTTTACCTTAGGAATAATTATCGGGTCATGGATGAATTTATAACTTACCTCCCCCACTGAGAGGGAGGTATTTAGAAGTCATGGAAATGAATAGAAGATAATTAATAATTATTATATGATTTTTTTGTCATCATCTGTTTTTTCGTCCCAACTGTACACGCTGACAGAAATTCACAGGGTTTTCCATTATTACAATAATAATGGAATGAATGGTGCAAAAATAGATTTTTTTCCTTGTTAATTGAAGCTGCTCTATAGAGCTCATAGAAAGAAACCTGTGGGTGAGAGGAGGACATGTCTTAAGTAATGCTGTCAGCTGAGAGTGAGTGAGTTGTGAGTTGAAAAGAAATTTGCCGAATCTCTGAGAGTGTAGCAAGTTGAAAATTACTCTCCATTATTGCCTCATAGTTAATGCTCAACCACATCATATACATTAGCTCTTAACCGGACTGTGTCGGTATGGCCTTAGGGGATGGTTTTTCCCCCTCAAGCCAAACTTACATCATGTAGATAATATACATTGTGCTCACTCTTCAAATTTTTCACTTTATTTCTCTCATACTATATATATATAATCTTGACTTTACGTAATAATGGAGTGAACGGTGAAGGCTTGCCAAATTAATTTTCTTCCTCTACCTCCCTCAACCGAACAAAGAAGGGGTTATGACGGAACAAATCATTCCGGAAACTCCAATTTTATGGAACAAAGTTTTCTCACCTAAAATCAGTTTCCACTATGTAAGCTCTTCCTCTCTCCACCGTCCAATCTAACTATATGAGAATTTTCAAAGGAATTTCCTCGGAACAAATTTTTGCCAAAATGTTCTTCACTCTTCTAGGAAATTTAAACCCAGAAAAATGTATACATAATAGTTTCGTATACGTTATTACATGAAGATCCCTATAGTATATGCAAATAATATGTAAGTCATGTCATATGACGTGTCTGCAGGTGGAGTCAGTTTCATTGCCAGGGACACAGCGGTTAAGTGGTACAAATACAAGGACAAGATCAGCAAAGACTTTCTTTCATAGGACCACATAATATCATTCCTTTCGCAGGGATGTACAAGCTAGAAAAAACATATGCATAGTTTTGACACGACAAACATACGCCGAGACTTTGGAATCTTGTCATACGGGGTCACGTCTTCTACTCTCAACATCTTTCCTTCCTTTCTCAAGAGTTCTAATAGCAAAAGGAATAGTTGGGACATTTACCTCTCGCAGCACGTACTCTACTATATTGCACATGCATTTAAGCTCTTTTAGTTATTCAGGTCGGCTTAGTATAGTGCTAAAAATACTCAAAAACGTGCTCATCTCCAGTAAAATAATATAAGTCCTGATAAAATCCTTGGCAAATATAACAACCATTTAACTACAAAATCCTCTAATCTCATGCTTGTTGATATAGATTTAGAATAACGGTAAAATTAGCATCGCAGTAGGTAGGATCATTTCCAATGTATATTATAAATATATTAAGCATCTATAAATATGTACATAAATGAAGCGAGTAATATGTAAAACACCATTGCAAAATAATTGCTTTGGAAAAATATGTACATGGTAGTACTAAATTTATCAATAAATTTTAAGAATTCAAATTTTCTATTAGATAACACACACACACACTCGATGAATTTTCTCATATGCTCTAAGTAGCAACACACCAATAATATTTTCAATCACCCTTGTTTATTTCACCCTAATATAATTGCCGTAGTCCTAGAGAGTGAATGGATAAAAAAAGATTTCCAGGGCTCTAATGAAGCCTCACGTTATTTTTTTTTACTATGGTAATTAAAAAATTGAATCCATCTCCTTTTCAAATGATACGCTACCAGCTCAGCTACCATACTTGACATATCGACCAACTGCTCAGATAATAAACATTCCCAGTCTAAGCTATGTTTTAAGGGCATAGGAGTTTTGTTTACGAAATGGCTTCCCATATGAGTTATTGTAGTAATGGAAAAAAAGTTGTAGGGAAAAAAAATATTGCAAATCATACCCTACGGTAAGGAGAAATATCATTATACAGCTATATAGGAGGAAGGAAGAGCAATTTCAACTCTTCAAATCACCCTCTCAGATTTACTGACTGAGTCTAGCTTTAGGGCTATTGTAATGTTCTCTTGAGCCATGGAAGTTATATGTGTCCCTGACAGTCCATAAATTTTGATTTGTGAATTCAATATTAGAGCTTTTCCCATATAGACAGTCTTATTTGTAATCACATGTGTTTGGAAAAGAGATTTACGTCAAGCAGTAGGAGTGAGTATAGGAGCTAGAAAACGAGTCCCGAGACACCTTTGTCATCCAGTGAAATAATAAAATGTGAAGTAAATCAGCCTTTTCGTAATGACTCTCTTCATTGACTCCCCCTCTGAAAAAAACTTTTTCCCCTCATTTTGTCAAGAGAAAAACGTGCACCAGGAATAAACTCTACCCTGAGACAAACAATAGGTTTGACTGACATGAAACAATTTCCAAAGAATAGATTCCATGCAGAACCTGAATTTGATTCGATGTGGTTAAGCCATGTTCCCTGTTGTAGGCGCACTTCATGATACTAAAGCCAAACTGTGACTACTCAATAGACGGTTCAAGTGTGGTAAAAATTGGCATAGCAAAGGAAAAACTTGAATGCAAGTATTAACAGGCAAGAAGAATGTTCTTGGCGACTGCCAAAGAAAAATAGGAGAGAACACATAGAGAGACAGAGAGAAGTTCAGAGAAGGGAAATAGTGAAAGAGAAAAAAAAATTAGACGGAACAATGCAATTGAAGCGATGGAGGAGAGTCCAAGTAATCATACATAGAATATATGGAGCTTATAAATTTGAGGCCAGAACTCAAATATTATCCAAACCTCTCTACTTGCATAATATTGAAATGTAATAATAATGATAACTGAATTTTTTTCCCCACAAACTTCTTCCACAGAGAGAAAGAAAGAAATGAGAAAATGGTAGAAATGTAGGAGCTCATATGATTGCAGCGTAATTAGCCTATGTTGTGGTAGAGAGATGTGGAGATTAATAATAAAAAAAACCCAGGCTTATGGCATACCATCAGATCTGTAAGTACAGCCTGAGGCTTGACTCTCTGTACCTGTACTGTACTCACGCAATGGTACAGTGAGAGAAGAGAGAGAGAGAGAGAGAGACCAAAGATGGAGGACTGCTATTATTGCTGTTTTTGTGCTATTAGGTGGAGTTACGAGGGATGAATGTTAGGTATGTGCGTAAAGGTAGGTAGGTTCCTGTCACATTATATCATGGATTGGATGAGGTTCAACCCCGTTGTCTTTCCTGTTGCTCATCTGTTCATAGGAACTGTGTATTCTGGCTTGTTGCAAACCCTCAAGTTCTCAGTCAAGTTTGCATCAACCATGAAGACCATGAGCGGCAGTTTTACCGTATACATACCTCCCTCTCTCAGTCAGTGCTGATGTGCGTGTATTTTCCTATTAGCTATTTCACTGGAGTAAAAACACGCCTTATTGTCTAAGGATATATGTACACACTATGCACACACTATACACAAATAGCCCTCTATGTATGTATGACATGTACACACATGGCTTTTAAAGGACAAGCTCTCCTCCAACAAAAGACGTATATGTATATCTTAAGGGAAGAAGAGGCAATCATGGGAACTTGTGAAGGAGCCCTGCAGTGATTTTTCGCACGCTCATGTAATAATACACTCCTCTCTTCCTTCATTGCAAGTGCTATAACAACATTCCTGAAGAGGGGAAGAATAATGGCGTAATATATAGCATCATCTGTGTATCTGCACAGGTTGGTGATTGCTCTTACTCAATATTAGCTACACTAAACCACTGGTAAAGGTAAAGAGGCAGGAGGAGTAGACTTGGCTCCACAAATATTCACTACATTACATTAGCCCGTCAGTAGTTCGTTCACCCTTTTTTTAAGCCCTAGCGGTTAGATGGAAAACGCTGTTCATTTTAGTAGGTAGTGCACGTCTCTCTCTACCTCTCATCTTCCAACTACCTGTCAACTCCACTACGGACTGCGGATAGGCTTTTCTCTATAGTATGGAGAGCGGATGGAAAATTACACAACTTGATTCTCCTTTAACAAAAGTTATCTATGCGAAGTTGTAGTTGTACAGTCACTGCTCCATACTTATTGTTAGTTAGCAGGATCATGAGCAAGGCAAGAGGAAAGGATGGAATCTACGCAGCTTTGTAACTTGTCCCGTACATATATATATATAAGCTATTCATTCAAAGTGGAGTGAGTCGCTTGAGCGGTACCAGATACTCGGAAAAAAGCATTCAAGACAAGCTTTATTATTGTACATATACAAAAAAGTCTGGTGAAAAGAAGAGGGAAGGAAACAATAGTTTTACAAATGATACCTCTTGCTTGTCTCATTTTTCTATAACATGTACTACTTCTATACATTCACATTCTACCAACCCTCCAGGCTATACATAGTATATAGCTGGATATCAGTGGGTTGAATCGAAAATTCTTGAGAGTGCAATAACGCTCGGACTTTATATAAATTCATAAATGATGATTTCAGCAATATGGTTGTTTCCTTTCTAAGTATAAATACAAACAAAAATTTTCCTCCTGATATCCTCCTGATATATATTAGAGTATCATTTAAGTGGAAAAGAAGTGAATATTTTAATAAATAACTATTTCTTATTTTTACCTTTTCCATGTATACATACCAGCGTCACAAACATTTCGTACATGAAGGTTTGTTTGTAGACAGGATTCTCGCAAGATGTGAGATTAAAACGGTTTTTCGCACTTACATTTGAATATCCGTCGAGACACCTTGCGTGAATGGATGTTTTTCTTGGATAAGTCTTCTTTCTCTATCTCTCTCTCTCTCTCTCTCTCTGCGTGTGTAAATTGGAAATCCAGCCAGTATATAATAGGTTCCATTTAAACTGGCCAGGGTTGTAGGGTTTGTTTTTGAGGAGAGATGAGTTGATGAGTATTAACATATGAGCAGGGTAAGGGTACACATAATAATAGTAGTAGTACAAGGGGAAATACCAACAGTTATATATGAATAAATACTTGGACAAGGAATGTTTAAGTACAGTTTGTCCTTTTGGGAAACATGCCATGCATCTATTTAATTTATGCATCCTTACTGAACGGTTGTTTTTCATTATTCATTCAATTCTCTCTCTCTCACTTCTCCATGCCATTCCATGTTAGTATGTTATGGATAAAAATCCTTGATATTATATGATGTGTACTGTCTGTAGTGTCTCTATATGAACCAGACCTGCTCTGTTCATCCCTATTTATTAATTTGTGAGTAATATAACGTTTTTGGCATTGTTCGAGCATTAAAAAGGATAGTGGTGTTGAAAAATATACTGGAGCTGTTTTTTTTCTCCCAGCTCTATGTCTGTGTTATTGTTATTGTGATAATGAATAGAGAGATTGGAGGAGTGAAGGTAAATTAATTCATCAGAGAGAGAGAGAGAGAGAGAGAGAGAAAGAGAAAAAAGCGTTTGTATGTGCGAGGACGAGAGATTTGCAGTTATAGTAGTAATAATAACCAATTCTTCATGACATACTCCCTCTATTTTTTTTATACATTTATAAATAAACGGTTGGAGTCTGTCATTTATTTACTATTTAGCATTTATCACGGAGAATGATTTACGTAGCTGTGATAGATATTCCACTACCTCCACTTAGCTCTGGATCTGTAGAGTCATTTATATTAATGGAGGAAAGGTGAATTTTCAAGTAGTTAACTTTGTTCATTAGGTCCTCCGTGATGCTTTCATGAATGGATATATAGTTGGCGTGGAGCGGTTGGAGTCAGATAGTGTATATAGAATTTATTCCGCACTCAAACATCAATGCATTCAACTCATGAATATTAGCATTTTACTGCAGACACGTTACTTGACTGTGAAGTAGTCCTAGAGCTAGGAGAGCATTGCTTTATTGTCAACTTTTCCGCACATTTTCGTTCCCTATGATAATTTACATGATAATCAATAGAGCAATAAGGAAGGATTGATTCACCAGGAGAAATATGTCCTTCTAAAAATATGTGTTAATTTTGCTCCGTATTTTACACACACACACACAACACACTGTCACTTGTTCTAAAAAAAAGTAGCAACCTGATATAATCTCCCTTTTGATTTGGTTATTTACCGTCCAACCACTTGCTGCATATGTGTCCAATGATTAGGATAAGCGCTGAAGCACTTTCGGGATTCCATGCTAAATGGCGATGACATTTAATTTTTTTCAAAGTACCATTACTTAGAAATGTGTAATAGCTGGGATTAAAATGACGTGTAAATGTTCCAAGTCTCTTGCGTATTTCCCCTTTGATTCATTCCTCTATATGACTTTGTAACTTTTGTCTTTATTACCTGTACTGCATCCTTAAGTATGTGAGTTTGGATTTTTTTTATACAAAAGAAAATATAATATTTACCAGGAGCCGTAACTATAATAGCCATTAGGAAAAGTTGATAATGTAGTTAAGTTCTCTTCAAGTTGCCTATTGTGCTGAGACAAAGAAATGTTGAGAAGTCAAGAAGACTATTATTACAATATATGTGTGCTTGAGCTAAAATGTGATTAACCTCTTGAGGGACATTGAGAGGAATTAAATTTCCTTAACCTTGATATTCAAAGGAGATATTGTTAGAGCTTTCCGGCATTGACAATGAAATTACGAAATGCCTCATCCACGCGTCCTTTTACTTGTTGATGGGAAGAAACCTTATTATGAAATGATTATTGTGTGCCGACTATGAAATTATCTGTCTTTACTCCCACACACAAATTTCATCGGCTAAAAAAAATCCACATTTGTTTTAAAATCCTCCCCGTGAGAATTTTTTCAACCTACCCCATGGGAAGTGTGAGCTTTTTTTTTTCTGGATAAAATCTTGAATTTTAATTTTATTTCCATCCATTCCATGTATCCAAATATATATATTTGTGCACTATACCAATGAGTCAAGAATGAAAAAATATGTTTATTTATACTGCAACATAGCTTTAATGTAGACTTTACTGTTTATCTTGAGGAGCATTTGCATTGGAGTAGACAGTGAGTTGATTATGCATGAAATGATTGTTAATGAGGCAACTTTTTATCATGTATAACTGGTTCGAGTGTATTTTTCATTTAGCTGTCCCTCGCTAATGCTCAGTCAGTCTGTGCTTACTGAGAAGTGTACAGAAGCCTCAACTTATAGTTACTACTTACTAAGAAGACACAGGAGTGTCGAGAGAGAGAGAGAGAGAGAGAGAGAAAGATAAAAAGAGTTTTTGCAATTGCATGACATTAACAAAATTCAAGGTGAAGTAGTAGTTTCATGACGAAAGGGTAGACAACATGTTTTATCCTCGCTAGAAAAAGTAGTAGCTGGAAGAAGAAGCAGGAGAAGTAGAAAAAGACCAAGAAGAAAAGGGATAAGAAGAGGGAAATTCTCCTTACAATCCAACACACACCCTCAATACAGAGAGTTAAGCAGGCTCTGTATAAGTAAGGGACGTTGTTGTTTTTGTTCCAATCGAGGGAGACAAGAGTTCAATGAAAGGAAATGAAATCCCGTTTCGTGTGAAATGACTTTTGGCTTCGTCGGAGCATAAAAAATGTGCAGGATAGTACTATACCATAGAGTGTATATACTCTCATGCCTCATGCTATTGCCCAGGTAGTTACACCCTCCATATGTTCAATCCAACCACGTAAGCTCATGTATAATCCTTTCATATTATATATACATTATTATCCAATGTATACTTATATACAGTTCTCACATAATCCTCTACTACAGGTTTCGTGTGACCACATAGACAGCAGAAAGGGAGAGAGAGATAGCTATAACTATTTTTGTTAGCAAGTCTTAGAGCAGTTGTGTGTTGTGTCAGTAGCGGAGTAACTTTACTTGCACACACAAATCACAAATGCACCTTCCTTTTCCTCTTCGACCAACGCCACTATATATCCTATGGTTAGTACTAGATAGTCATTACAGAGATTTGCCTTTTTTATTTGGAACTTGTGCTCTTCGTGTGTATGGACTTGTCTGTCTTATATACGGGAAATCTACTTGACAATTCACAAGGGGGATGTTTGCTTTTCCTCAAGAGCTTATATACACTATAGCTTCATCACATAGCTATACTATGGGATGAAACTTGAATTTTCGTATGAGGGTGGTTTTCTTCTAGTATCTCTGCTGAACAAGTGAAAAGGTGAACGAACTAATATTAGATGTAATGCTATGTAGGTTTAGATGGGATGAATCCTAAAGTTTTTTAAAACACTACTACCTGTATGTACATTCACACTTATCTCCGCTCTTTCAACACTATTCTCAAATTCACCAAATGTAATGCAAGGTTCCACTGTAATAGTATTACGGATTGTAAGGAGAGATGCTTGTTGAAGGGATGATGATGATTCATTTCGCAGTGGTTCAAGAGCAACTTTAGTTACAAAAACTTGAACGTTTCGGTTTGAAGATTCTCAAAACAACTCTTTGGCTCGTTTCGATTGCATAGCAACAACAAACAAACCATGGCTGTAAAGAATTGCATAAATTGGTTCGGGCGAAAGAGAAAACCTGAGATTTGTCTTTCCTGTTTATTAGTTAGTACTACTGACTTTACTTGTGGGAGGGTATTTTGGTATATATATGTAAACTATATAAAGTGTACCTGCCCTTTGAAAAGCACTCCTTCTCACAATGAAGGAAATTACGATGGGTGATTCAGCTGGAAATACTTATACAGTTTGAATTCAATTCTGATGAAGCTGAAAGTCTTTCAATCTCTCATCTCTTCTACGATGTGCTGCTCTTTGAATGAGAACGAACCTGGTTGAGGGCTCATCTGTAACAGTGGCATAGGTTGAGATAGAGAGAGAGAGAGGGAAGATATAGATATGGATGTAGTTGTATAGGTAGGGATGCGGAACTAAGGAAATACATGTTATTTTCATAGAATGATGAGGCTCCCAGGAGTGGCTTTGTTATCTAATCTGTACTCTCTTATCCCTCTTTGTTAAACTGTTCCTATTGTAGAAGATTTTTTCTTACTCTCGTGATTTGTTTCATTTTCATTATTCTTCAAGTGTTTCTCCTACGAACTGCTCCAGATATAGAAATTTCATGTGAAATGGGGAAACTAACGTATCTTTTTCATAGATTTTATGCTCCTTTCCATGTTTTTCATGAAAAATCTCTTGTTTAAGTAAATGAATGTAAATAGACGTGGGGAGTAGTTTTGTATTGTTGAAATGACGACATGTTTTTTAGTGAAGATGATCCTTTCAACAGGACATTGTTTAAAGGAATGTTGAAAAGGGCAAAACGGTTGTTTACGTTTTTACTTATTTCTTGTACTTTCTGCTCTCTTTATATTTTTTGAGGGGAAATTTTTATGAAAATTCAGGGACTGGAAAAAGATAAAAGAAGAGAAAAGTATCATTTACTAATGTTTTTGATTTGATTTATTTTTTCTATAGGAATACATGAAGCTAAAAAAGAGACTACTTCAATCAAGCCGGAAATATTAACACCACCGAGACCTTCGGTGATTCAGCGGGCCCCAGCTCCAAAATCACCTTCACCGTCACCATTCCCACCTGAGCAAGATGCACCATTGGATTTTAGCCAGGGAATCGACAGGTTGGTGTCTTTGAGAATTCGTATTTAAATTTCTACTTAGCAAAAAGTAATGAGTCATTTGTATTCCAACTTGCAATGGCCCAATTTGACAGAGGGTGCTAAAGAGAGGGTTTTTTATATAACCAATGCTAATGAATATCAAATGAGTCTCGAAAAGGGTTCAATGGAAACGAATGTTGGACTCATACCCGTTAGTATAAATAAGGATGAAGTTGTGGAGTTGTGATTTGTATTAGTAATTTATTTACAATTCCTTCCTTATTTATTTGATACACAGAAATATCGCAGCACAACCGGAAGATTATGAAGGGAATGGCCCACCCAGAGGTGGGCGCATTGGAGGTGGGATTTCATCGGGAGGACAAAATAGTAAAAACAATGGTGTGGATGGCTTGCCACCTGGTGGCATCAATAATAATAATAATGGCTTTGAACCACCCGCATGTCACAATGGGAATGGAAGTCCGGCGGATAGCATGGGAGGAAATAATGGGATTTATCGGTTGGCATCCTCTGGTCCACTCCCGCCTGTTAATAGTTTAGGCCTGGGTGGACACTTTGGATTGAGTAATAGTAACTCGAATGGTATTGGAGGCTCATTCCTTGGACGATATGATCACCGAAATGGGGAAACATCTTTGGATGTATTTGTTGGAGGGCCGGGAGGGGGAGGGTTAGGGAATGATCCTTTACTGTCTCCAATGCCGGATCCGGAGTCATTGCTGGACAATCTGGCGGAATTTTATCAGGATGACCAGCCGGTACATGACATTGAGTCGCCTCAGCCTGACCCCCCTCCACTCCTTGCACCCCTCACACCGATGGAACCCAACGGAACCCCCAATTCCGATCATTGCATTGGAAACAATCGGGGCCACGACAGTCGGCTGAATCAATTTATACCACAACAGCGAAATAACAGTTCCTTGGTGGATGGTAACATACAAGGTAAAACAAATTACGTCATTTCCTCTATTTGCTTTGCCCGTAGTATTTATATGTATTGTAGCTGTTAGCATGTAGACGTAGGAGGCTGTCATGTCGTAGAAATGTGAGTGGAAAGCGGCTGCTACCACATGGAAATGGCTTTTTAAAAGTCGGCACACTGTCTTTGACTTAGCATGGAATTTTAATGAGTGGTTGAGGAATAAAACTAAGGAAAGAAAAAATTTGTTTTGACAGGCCGACAGCAATTCCTTCAGCATCCAACGAATGACTTCTTCAATTTTGGGTTCAATTTCACGGATGATTTCAGCGCCCTGGACAACCAATTAAATATTAATCCGTCCTTGTTGGGGAATCCGGTCGCATCCAACAACTCATCCATCATTGGCCATTGTCCATCAAACCAAATGGTAAACTCAATAGTTGGGCTACCATCTCCACCTATTTCCTCCCCCGCAGATATTTCTCTGCCCTCTCCTCCATCTTTTACTAACGGTTCGGGTGGATCTCCTCCTGGTACTCCCTTAACTCCTATTATTATATCCGGAACCCCTGGCCTTTCTCCACGTTCCCATAATAGTCGTTCCATGGCCCACAGTCCCAGCTCCAGCATCAGCTCCAGCACTCCACACCGAAGACATTCATCCGGGTCCTCAACCAATGATATCACCAACATATCATCCCTTGGAGTCCGTGTCTCCGTCCTGCAGCAACGGGTTAGCACACCTGATGCTTTCTTTTCTATTCCAACCTGATGCCAGGCAGATCCGACTTTTTAAAAACGACTTTTGTCCTCAAATGTTAATTCCTCCTTCCCTTCCCTCTAACCTTTCGCCCAGCAAGATTTTTATCTTTTGTCATTGTTGTTACTCACTCCACATATTCGTAATGTCGTCGTCGTCGTTTGTCCTTATGGGTAAGCAAGAGCTTCCACAAAGCTAATCCATCTCTTTCTTTATTTCTTAAGCAGTTGGGAATCCCAAATGATGCCCCTGTCGAGTTTGTTAACGGAGGTCATGGAATCAAGAATCCGCTTGCATCTCATTCACCCGAGCGTCACGGAGGAGATAGTGACAAAGCTCACAGTCATCAAAGTGATACTTCCTCTGATTGTGGAGATAACTCCCGGTCTGGTACTGGCTCCTCCGCCCCAACAAATGGAACCGGGAAACTTTCCTGCCGAATCTGCGGCAAAGGCTTCAACCTCCAACGATTACTCAATAGACATCTCAAATGTCATTCTGACGTTAAAAGATACCTTTGCACATTTTGTGGCAAAGGTTTCAATGATACCTTTGATCTTAAGCGACACACCAGAACGCATACAGGTAATATTTCCCCCTAATTAACATCATCTATATATTTATATACTACATCTCCTTTCATAAACCCCATACTTTCCTTATCACAACATTCATTCAGCTCTAGGTGCATGCTTTCCTCTTTATCTCCTCTATCGTAGATAAATCCATACTGAGCCTTTCTTATTCTCAATCAGCTTTGTACCTCCCTTGATTTACTAGTAATCACAATATAGAGCTTCCCTACAGCCCCTACCACTATAAATATGCATAGTTACATGTCAATACGGGAGTGCTTAGGGAATTATTATCATCCTCTTTCAGTCTAACCTTGGCCAATAGAATTTTTTTCCCTTTACAATTTATCATCAACTATAGTAATCATGCTAAGAATATCTCGGTGGTAGGTGGTAAAAATTATGAGACAGGGAAGCACCACTCTTTGAATTGCATTGTAAACATATTATACAGGTATTCCAATCCTGTACTGATCGTGTTATCAATATTAGGCAAAGAGCCATCATTTTCGCCCTTAAATCTTGTTACGTCTGTACCTGTCGGTAATTCCCAGTTATACGTGGAAGATGATGTAGAAGTGCTAGTTTTAAAAATAATCGTAAATACTGGTAATTGAGCTGGTTGAGAGCCGTAGTGTGGTATAGTAAATATAGGAGTGTTTTTATATTGTGACATATGCCGGCATAATCATGGCACACCGTGCCCAGGCTAACATTTATATATTTTTCCAGGGTAATTTTATTGACTTGGCTTTTAAAGGATCCAAGGAATTTGAATGGAGCGTCTGTGTAGATACTTGAATTAAAATTCAAAGACCATCATTTTCCACATAATACGATAAATATACTAGCTATAGGGCGGAGTTAAGCACGCAACTTGACTCAGCTTGCCTCAAGATCCTCTTTCTTGAATTGTCTCTAGCCCAGATCCACAGTTTATCAAATAAATAACCTCGTCTGGAGGGCAAGCAGTCCTGCCCTGCTCAGTTGTTCTATACCTTCCTGATTATTCCTTACGTTATACAGAAACTTTATACCACCACAAGATGTTCTATATACATTCCAATGTAATACATGCACAAAAATTTCCCTTCTTCCCCTTTACTCCCGGAGGCAGTATATATTTCCATAAGAGAGTCGGTACCTTTAAGCCGAGGAAAGTTCCAGTTTGATCAGCCAATGATGCACCGCACATGCATTTCACTCTTAATCAAATACTTGTAATCCTGTATCCTTCCTCAGCCACATCCCCAGTATTTACATGGACCGGTGCTTAAACAAAGGCATATCCTTCATTTGAAATTATCTTATATGACATGGCTATTTGAGCATACGTGCCATGTAGGAAGTTAATGTATAAGCAAGTAGTAAAGCATATTATTTATGGTCATGACTCCTCATATATGCATGTATGTATACACGGAGCAAAATTAAAATATTGTTTTGTTAGGAAAAAAAACCTTTTGGAGCGCTTCTTCACTCTCTTGATTAGCATCCCTCCTCTTTTAGTATACAATACATAAACTTGTAATAAGGTTGTCAAATTAAAATGAAGTTTGGTTTCACATTTTTCTCATCTCCCCTTGTTGGTTTTTTTTGTGTGAATTTTTTACAGGAGTGCGACCATACAAATGCAACATGTGCGAAAAGTCGTTTACACAACGATGCAGTCTGGAGTCGCATTGTTTAAAAGTACACGGGATGCAGCACCAGTACGCTTACAAAGAGCGGAGAACTAAAGTCTACGTATGCGAAGAATGTGGGCACACAACAGGAGAGCCCGAAGTTCACTACATCCACCTGAAAGAAAACCATCCCTACAGTCCTGCCCTACTCAAGTTTTACGATAAACGACACTTTAAATTTACCAATTCATCCTTTGCTAATATGCTGCTGCAGGTTCGATCATAATATCACGCTATATATGGTCCAAAGGCATATTATTACTACATTACAATTATACACATTCCGTATTTTTTTCTGAGGAACAATTTACTATATAATTACATTGCGTACATTACCTAACACCATATCGAGATAAAATAACGCTCTTAATCATGTGTGTACTCACACACACACATACACAAACACACTCAATCACAACATATACAATTACATGTATCCAACTAATCACACATTTGATAGAAACAAACTGACTCACTTAAAAAGAGCCTAACTTATTCGCACCTTACCGCTACTCATATATGATACATACACGAAAACCCCTTGACCTTCATTGTTTTCCTCGCCGTATCAAGCAATTAATTATTATGGAAAGATATGTAGAAAAAGACAGAGAGAGAGAAAGAGTGTGTGTGTGTGTATGTGAGAAAGAGAGAGAGACAGATAGAAGACAGTGGATTTCCAAGCTTGTTTGATGACATGGTTGATTGTGTGTGTTGTTGTAGCGCTATATCCGTTACCGTCTACTCCCTATATACGTCTTATACAAATATATATATAAAAATATAGGCAGAGATATTAAATACAATATAGGAGTGTGATTTAACGCAGGGCAGAAAAAATGTCTGTATGAGAGAAATTACCATACAAAATTCTAACCAAGGTTGGTAGTTATCCAATGTGCGAACATATATTTATGCATATGTATTTCCATGAGTGACCACATCTTTCAAGTTGTTGTTATTATTGTTATTTACTACTATTATATAGTTATTACACATTTTTTTTCTCTTGTTTAGTAATTTATCATTACAAATCCTATATATTCCCTGGGAATCTCTACACATTAAAAAAATCAATATACATAGTATTTACTTATATTACATAATATTGAAGAAGGAATTGACTGTTTTTTAACAAGTTTGACAATCTATACCTGAAAAAGTAATCAAGTAATAGTAGCTATATTTGCTACAAAACAAGTACATACAAATACAGTACGAAAAGTCGAGGCTGAGTGTTTATTATTTAAAAATGAATTTTTAAGCTATAATATTTATTAATTTCTATAGGGAAGTACTATACTACATACATATTTACAAGAAAAAATCATAACTTATTTATAAACTTTACTTACTTAAATAGTGTGTATTTCATTTTATTACTTAATGAGGAGAGTATGTACGTGCACATGTAGAAAAGAGGAAACGATTTTTTTCCTGTATGTGTGGGATTTTATATATATACAATATGATATATCTATCTATAGGACAGAGACTTGACGAGTACACAGAAATTTTGATTCTCAAATATCAGGGGTCCACAACAAAGATTAATAGGAGGGAAATGGATATGAAAGAAACTCCTTACAATAATAATCATAATAATAATAATATGTAATACAGAAGCATTCATGTGGCTATTGACAGATCAATGGCTTTCAGGCAGTTGTTTTTTTTACGAGAGACTATAGAACAGATACATAGGCTTTTGCTCCTCCGTTGTTGAAAGAATGCTTATGGACTTGAAAGTTAAAAAAAGTACTTACCATGTGATTGTTGCATTACCCCAAATGTAAAAAATGACTATATAACAATTATTATAGATATATATATATATTTATTTATAGATGAGAAATATATATATACAAAGTTATAACAGAAAGTACCTAATAGGAGCGCAAAAACTTTCCAACGTTTTTTATCGTCCTCTTTTTTTTGTATAGTAGGATTTATTTAATACACAAATACATAGTAAAAATAGATATATAAATGTATACATACACAATCAGAGGAGTATACACTTGATCTTGTCAAAGGATTTCCAAGTTTCCAGATACAATTATTATTATTGTTATAATTATTATTATAGAAAATCATTTCGGGGGAAATTAGAGAGAAACATCACGCAAAGAACTTGGAATATTTTTTTTGAGCGTTTTACATATAAACTATATCATTGGTTAAGGTGCAAATCCTCAGAGATTATAGGGAAATACTAACGTGATACATTATAATATTGCCAATTCAAAATCATAGGCTTTAAAAAAACTAAAAAACTCTCAAGTAGGAACATTCCAAGTATGTAGTAAAAATATGTGTGAAGGAGATTCTTACGTGAGCCTTACTGAGGTTTGCATCTTAACCTGATGATTGTTTGCATTGAGATTTTTTGAAAATTTGCAGTGATGCGTGTATGCCCGAAAATGGGAGGTGACAACCCGCCTCAGAAAGAGCGTATGGAATATGTTGGATTTTCTAAACAAGGAAGGATTTTAAAAAAAAGTTGGTGTGGTATACTCCTACATGACGTTGTCATTTTGAAAATATTAGTCTTTATTGTGAAAAAAATATTTTGAGAATTTACAAGAAATGTTATTTGTATTAGGTTTAGATGATTTAAAAAAATGTTTCAAAAAATTTCAAAATATCAAAAGAGGACATTTTGAAATTTAGAGTATTGTTATATATTATATTATTATTATTATTACTAGTTGTAGAGTATATATTTATCTAGGGTATTTAGATACAAATATAATACAATAATAGTATAAGATTATATACAAGATATTTATAGTTATAACGTTATATACCTGGAAGTAATTATTACACAATCAAACACAAGAAACTCCTACGATTTCAACTTTATATACATA
>JAQFXU010001174.1:0-32987 GCA_034693705.1 Spatulosminthurus flaviceps
AAGATTTGCAAAAGAGAAAATTCCCCCAGCCGGGGGGGCACACGTGGGAATTTTTTCATTATTTTTCCCAAACCTTAACCAAGTACCCCCAACAAGAAAAAAATATTTTGGTCAATTCCCGCACCCTCGGGTAAAGTCGTGATTGGTCCTCGAAATACAAGCTCATATATAAGACATAAAAGACGAGGGAAAGAAAAGGAAGAAAAACCTACATTCATTTCAACTTATCATCATTCCAGCATCATTTATTCGGGTCAAGAAAAGCTCCTAAAAAAAGAAAAAAAATTATTTCTATCCACTTTCTTTTGCAGCCTTGCCAAAAAATACACAAAATAGCGAGAGGAGAATACAACAACAGAACCAACTTCAACTACAATGGCAAGGAAAAAAGCTTAACTAATTTCCACATACATACATAAATATTTATGTATACATTTGATGCATACACGCATGCATTCATGCATCCAGCATAAACATGCAGGACAAGGGAATAGGAAATATAAAGGCAAGATGAGAAAATGTTCTCTTCCCTATCCACAATGCCCATATAGAACCAGGAAAGCGTGATAATTTCTCAACTACCTTGTCTCTCCCATGAAATAAATATTCCTACATTATTCTAATGTTAGCATTGTGTCCCATGCAGCATGTATACAGCTCTGGACGAACACATAAGTACACGACATATGTGTTCGTCCTAAAACAGGAACACGCGCACCCATCCCACTTGTACTTACTTACTACGACTGCCTATGCATCCCCATTGAGTACCTAACAATAGAGCTCCGTCATAAATAATACATTGAGGTACGCTCATATCCCAACAACAAGAGACGCACTCTGAATACATTTATATCTTATATACTTATGTTTACCTACATGACATAAACAAATGCACACTATCAGTTAAGAACCATAACTTCTTGTTCCTACAATCTTATCCATTGTTACGACTCCTAACTTAACTCTCGAGATAAACATGTGAATATTTTCCTTCAAAACATACATGTTTCTTCTAGTTCTTAAAAACCAACTTCTGCTATCAAACGGGTTTATTTTACCTGTTCACAAAATTCTTAGACAAAAGTCCATTTGAACCTTCCAGAGACAACAATATTCATATTTCATGTATAAATGTATGTAAAGTAACCTTAAAGCTACACAAATACGTAAACAATAACAACAGAAATTTCCGGTTTCTCTCCCAAATAAAGCAATAATATAGAAAATGCATAAACAACCAAATGACAATAGTTTACCTAAGGAAAACACATTTACCAAAGACCAAAGCGTTTGGATTTCGCAATTCACAAGCAGTATAGGTTCCCACAAGCGGATTTCTTTATTCACAAATAATGTCAAATAGCATCTAAACATTAACCAAACATCCACTCCCATTATAGGGTGCACGATGCAAGAGTCAATACTGTAGTGTTAATAATATTCTTTCAGAGAAATTTCTTAGAACTTTATTGTATTGTCCTAACCTGTTACCTGGTTTTATTCTTAGACTGGAAACTGGAATGGTTAATATTAAGGGTTTAGTTTTTAAGGCAATCTTAAAATGTATAAGAAACATACAAAATAAACAAGAACACTATGTCTATGCTGTTATAATGCTGAAAAATACTGAAAGCAAATATAACTGGATGTATGAGGTTAAGATAATGTTTGTGGAAGCTAGCATGCTCACAGAATTTGAAAAATTGGACAAGGAATATATTAATACACTCATTCATTCATTTCATTCATTTGACTTTATTTACGTTTTATTCCTGATTCAGTACAATAAGACTGGTCTCCCATCAGTAAAACGGTCGCTAAAGTGTATTTTACAATTAATAATTTAGTTATAGAGAACACTAATGAAATAATAGGAAAATACTTCCAATGCAATGGCTCCTCAATAATGATGTAATGGAAATGCTGCAAAGTCAGAGGTTTGCTCATCTCCAAAGCATCAAAACACATGTACAAAAAGATAAGCACTATGAAATGGGCATGAAATGGAATGTCATTAGACTCATACAATCACTTCGTGCAGGTATACCATACATAACGGTAAAATGATCTTCTAAACTTCATGCTATCTATGAAATATGGAAAGTTGAAAAAGATAGTAAATGCAATTTTGTAACCTGAAGGATATTGAAGATGTCTACCATGTAATGTTTATATGTCGACCCCACTACAACGGAGGTTGACAACTTTTCAACAATCATGGAAATAAGCAATTAGACAGAAATAACTTTTTAACCGTAATGTTTCAAGATACTTTGACAAAAGACATGTACCTAAACATGTGTACATTTTGGTGCTACGGTATTAGAGTAAGACAGTTTTAATGTGATATAATAACTGACTGTGAGTAAACTGTACTCACATAATACTAATGTACTTATTGTTAGCTTTACATGCGACTTAAATGGTTTTATTTTAATTTTATGAGTCGCATTCATATAAATATGTTCGTAAATACCCCAAAAGGTTGTAAGGGCTCATGCCAAATAATCGATCTGAATAAAGATTATAATTTATCATTTATTATTACAAACAGAAAACAAATTCAAAAATTCCAAGAAAAAGCGAAAAAGTATCCTAGGGACACGTGCAACTTATTTATTTTTCTATTTTTCCATACAAACATTGAATACACAGAAAAAATTCAATTCAACCCAAACTTAATCCAAGAGAAAATAAGGCATAGGTATTCCAAAGAAACTGCAATGATGGAGAAGCAACAAAAGGTTACGCAAGAAATATGAAATTTAATGAAGAGAAGCTCTCAACTTGGAAAAGACATTCACGTTCATTCTTCCATCGTAAATTTTCTTTTACAAGGTCCAGGTAGAGAAACATCCTGCTTTAAAGGGAATTAGTAGTTATAGTTCCGGCACCAATGGAACAACAAGGCTTCGATAATACCACCACACACCTTATACACCCTATGCCTAAACGGGGATGTTCATATCTGATGTACAAAGAAAGCTAAGAGAAAACTAGAACAAGGCATAAAAAGAAAGCAAAATAAAGGTAGACATAAGGGAAAGCGTGAGGAAGAAAGAGAAAGAGACCGAAAAAAAGAAGAAAAAGAGATTTTTCTTATACTATTATATGTTGGCCTGCCGGCGTAATAAATGTCAGAGACAGAGCTAGAGAATTATTGTGGTGAGGGAGCTCAAGTTTAACACTTACAGTCAAGGCAAAGTCGTATTTTAACAATTTAAAACCTTGATACTCACTCCCTAGTGAGTCTCCCTCCTTATGATATGTCTGCCTTCTAACAGCCTTCGGGGTAGAAAGCGACAAAGAGACAGGGAGAAAAAGCGAAGGAGAGACAGAGGAAAAAGAAGGGAAAAGGAAAGAATGAAAATAAAAAAAACTTAAGCTTTTCGTTAGTCTTAAGACTTGAAAACCTAACGGCATGGAAATCTTAGAGCTAGTGTCTCAAAGAGGATCCCACTCTTCCTCATATATACTCACAGAGACACACACCCATGTACATACATACCTTTCCCCGACCCAATGTCAAATGCATACCCGACATTTCCTCTGATTTTTTTCCCTGGACAAACTAGTGTAATGCATATTACATTTAGACTCATCCAGGGTAATTCTACAGTAGCAATTGTAGCAGAGTAAGTCGTAGCTCTACTAGTATTACGTAACTCTAGTATACTTTTATCACGGAGGCAGAGTTCCAGCAACTTCTCCTCTCATATTTATATGTATAAATACAATATGTATAAATGTTCACCATGTTCAAAAACACTTCCAACATTGCAGGCACCAAGTCAGGATGAGAGATACAAAGAAAGAAACCCCTACAAAACTCAAATGGCTATAAAAATCTCATTTCATGTTACAATTCTCTATCCCTTAACGATACGACAAACACGGCTGGTTCTAGTGAGCAAATTGAAGAATATCATAAAAACGCATTAAATGCTTCCAATTTCCTCCCTTTCCAAAAAAACCTCCCAACCTTTCTTCCACTATCCATTTCTTATACCGTACCCTTTCCTTGTACAGAAAAACTTGAGGACAGTATTCATTGGAGCAAAAGGTGAAAAGTTTACATCTCAATAGGATGAAACAAGTATTATGAAACAATTTAGGTGCTACGTGAGCCAACACAAAAAGCCAAGTGGATTCATCGTAGCTATTTTAATTCTTTGCTGAAGTCACTACAACTTTCCCTTTATTTACGTTATCACTACAAAATTGTAACTCATCCAAATGAGCTTAAGTACGGGTTCGAACTTCCCTGAGCACTTGAACTTAAAACAACTGGTCCAACTTCGCAAGAAGCCACAGATCTGAATTATGCCGTCATTCATTCATACATACCGTATCCAATTAAGCGATTGACTTTTGTTAGGACCATGAATTCTGTATCCTATCGAACAATAGCAAGGAACTAACTCTGCTCTACAGAGACATCGAGACCTGCAGCCAACAACAGAACTTAAACCATACAAATGAGGCTTCAACCAGGAAAGCCGAAAGTTAAATCAACAAAACATAGGGAAATAATACAATATACACTACCTGCAGGGCAAGCTGAATATATGTACTACTATGTCTCTTTGTATAGATATACCAGAAAGAGAACCTGTCCACAATCAAGGCCAGAGAGCTCGGGGCAAACTCTGAGTTAGGTGATATAGCAAGATGATAGGGGAAGGATCTAAATCTAATTGACGACAGCTAAGTGCAACTGCAAGCAACATGCACAAACTTACAGTCCTTTACTTTTTCTCTCCGATGCAAAAGAATAACCAGGATAAAAATTACACCCCGGTTACTGAGCACAGTTAATTTCAAGTAAGAAACAAAAAGTAGACACTAACAAAAATAAGTAACTTACAGCAGCCCTCCTTATAAAAATGATTATACTTCCACTGTATTTCAAAAAAATTGGCAAACAAAAAGCTGCAATCATAAAAACAAGTCAACTGATCAACAATTTGATGACATTTTAAGCATTTGAGCCCAGGTAAGTTTGATATCTCAAAAGCAATTTCATGACAAAACTTCGAGCATGGGTTGTTTAAGCAGACTTTGAACAATGCAGCTGACACTGTGACGACGACTTTTAATAATTCTGCAAGGATACAAACTAGGGTGCCAGGCCCAGGACTAACAAGTCAATGGAGTCCAACTGGTTCCGAGGTCCTATAATCTCCAACTCCGACCTTCACCAGCTTTCTCCTTGTACATACAGCTAGAAGATTCAGAATTGCTGGGCATCCAACTGCTACAAAAAGCATACACAAACTTAAAATCACAAAGCTTCTGGGATAAAATATATGATCACGCAACATGAAGCGTGAGTAGACAATTATATGTTATACGTAGGAAAAAGCTGATCATAGATATTAAACTCAAGCACATTTTCAAAAAAAATAAGAGTTCCATATATACTTGTAAAAGCTATAGTAAAACTAATACTGTGCAGTGAATGGTTCCCGGAAAATTGATTTTAGTATAGCAACATGAAAACGAAACACAGTACCTTTCAAACTCATTGCCGACGACTCCTCAACACTCATCCGAACCACTCAACTGAAATAATTGGCTCTCCCAGATAAATTCCCTACTCGCATCGATGAACTCTTTCCCTTCAAGTTAGTACATAGAAGGAGGAGGCGGTGGAGGACGGGAGTGAGTGAGAGAGAAAGAGTCCTAAAGAAAGTCGTTGTGTGTGTGTGTGTGTGAGTGTGTGCGTGTGTGTGTATATCCAGCTACTCATTTCTCTATGATATAATTCAGTCACAGTTTGCATTCCCTCTGCTCTCTCTCTCTCCACCTCTCTCTAGTTTTCTCTCTCTCTCTCTTACTATCTCCACCTTATAAAGTTTAACCTCAGGATTGCCTATCTGCCGCTCGCACAGCCACGGCTCAGATTACACACACTAACAGAAAGATCTATGAGGAGACGCGGGAGGACGACGAAGGAGAGCGAGTCAAGAGACATTGATTACGGAAATATCTTCCTTCACATCACTACACCCATTTTACTTGTAAGAACTGGGCTTGAATTTCACTTACACTGCAGCCCCGTTTGCACTCTTACCTTTACTCATATATCATATCCAATATCGTTTTGCGTTATGTATATACACATAGTAGCAAATGCAATCCCTTAAGATACTGTTTTATATGCTGGCTTCTATGTAAATCAAATCAGTGTTTTCATATCTGTGTATTTATGTAATCTTACATAACTTCACTATGTAAAGACACGGTCCGTAGTATTCCACACAATGGTATACATGGAATACACATACTGAAATATTCATATGTATAGATTCAGATAATATGACAGTGAAAGTTATGGTTAGATGAAAAGCTTCGTCGGTGAACGTTCCGGATACTAATATAGAGAGAAAGCGATTTGAAACTAGTGAAGCTACCACGTATAAAACAATTTACTAGACAAGAGCCCTGTCGTAAATTTATAATTTCTCCTCGTAGTTTCGCCCTATCATAGCCAAACGACGCAGCATCTTGAAAGTCCATTTATCTACATGGAAGAGAGAGACCACAAGAAGAGAAAGAGCATCTTCATTTTTCGTCTTCTCAGGAGTAAAAGCGAGAGAAAGTACAGCTTTCCTCCCATTTTCTCCTCCACCTCATAACTCCTGAGACACTTGACCATTTATCACACACACTAGAATATGAATGTCAGCTCCTGTCCAACGACAGTTCTGTTCAATGTCAATTATTGTCATTGGTGAAATCCATCCTGATCCTATATCAGACACAAATGGAGACAGTCCACACGTAAACACTGTGAAGTTGACTACCTACAGATATGAGGTACAACATAACCTGTATTCTCCCACACAAAACCCTCCTTATTATTACATTTCCCTTTATTTATATAAAACTTGAAAAGTAACGACTGCAAGGGAGGTAGTAAGTAGCAAAGATAAACGAGAGGTTTCAAACACAAAGGAGCTTTACCCGTTGCTGTGAGATCCTTCTCTGGAGGTAGAGTCAGTCCATTGGATTTAGCCCTGTAAATTGCCTTCAGAGCAATCACATCATCTTCGGTCCCAGTTGCTCCTTCCAAATCTTCCAGCATATCCGGCCACACTTCCCTAGTGAGTCCAAATAAATATATATTTACAATTATTACTGATTTACATACAACTTTAGTCAACAAAGATACATGCATCAGTTTTGCTTATGATTCGCCACCCCTTAATTACCGTCGACAACTCCATGTCATTTTTCTCAAAACAATCATGTTAGTCTCCCCCATATCATTGTAATATTAAACAAAATTTAGACACACTTTCGTACATACAGAATGATATTGTAGATTTTCAATGTGAACATCCACAAAGGAAGTTGTAACAAGGGAGAAAGTTCCAAGAGAGGAAAACTTCCAAGGGAGATATCTTTCATAAGAAAATAATACGTGTGTGAATGTTTATAACCTCTCCCCTTCCAAACTTCTAAGATCATCCCCGACTCTCCCAATGTATGTACATACACACATAAATATACTGACAATTGAGCGGAACAAGAGCAACCTGGGACGATACTTATTTATACACGTGCTGGGACGGAAATGGAGCTACGCTCTCTGCCACTACATACTACCCTTGAATTTCTGACTCCTCCAACCCTCGAGTCACATCCCTTATTCATTACCCAGCTAACTCTGCTCCTTCACATCTGAACATTAAATAATTTCTGAATCTCCAATTGCAATACCCAACACAAAACCTACATATCTGAACTTATATAAACCTAAAGACGAGCCCGAGCAATATCTTCAAAACACATACAAGTAGACTTTCCCAAACGTAAATTAAAATCAATCACAGACTCTCCTTATCCTAAAAATTTTAAGAGATTTCTACAAAATAAGTTAATTTTTTTTAGATAATGCAAGCTATACAAGTGCCGTACAGACACAAGTTACTATGACTTATAGCCTTGGGTGAATAGGAGAGGACTTTGCAATTCCAATCTATGTCATTTCTCTAGAGAGCTCGATGCGTGGGTAACTGGATCTAATTCAATTGAAACCAAATTTTCATCAGATGTAACATGATCATCCAAATTTAATTACATTTCAGCCACTACTACTACCATTACTACATGATGAGGAAGATAATTGCAAAGTTCAACAACAACCCACTTCATACATCTCAGCACATACGTGTCATTATAAATAAATGATCATGTAACCACAACAACCGTAAGTACATACAAGTACGGACCACCACCGGTAAGGTTACGCCACCTTCATAAGCTATACATAGTCATAAAGTATACATACTCGTCAGAGCCAACCCTATTGAGTATCACATGATTACAAAAGAGGGGAAGCTCAGAATTAAAAACCTGTTATCATTCATAAGCAAATTGCAATTTTGTGGTCAAATTGACCTTAAAATTGCTACTTCCCCATCCTTCCTAGGGACTGTTTCTCCTCCTTAGCCTAATCTGATTTTCCCTTGTTGACGGATTACTAAAGGCACTACTACTGCAGCTACTTCCTTCCACCATTCCAATCACAGTCAAGTTACCCATATACCACAGCTGGAAGTGAATGAACACATCAAGCTCAAGGAAAGGGAACTGCTCCTCTTCTTTTTCTTCTGGTCCTTTGGAAATGGGAGGTTGTCGAAAATAAAGTAAAAACGAACTCATAAAAATCCATTCCTTCAAGGAACTGCTCCATATATGCTCCACACATGGGGAAGCAAGTCAAGCGTAAGGAAAACACGTACGGAAAGAAAAGGAGAGCGGATACGACGAGAAACCTTAAATCACTTCCTCCCTCTTTCGCTTTCTCTCACTCACATACACACACAGACATACAAGTCTACTACAGACAGTGTAAAGAAAGCAAAGGGAAAATGGACAATTCGCTTTAAACCCGAGGGGCGGACCCGCTTCATGTCCCTGGATCTGGCCTCGCATCATCTCCACATGGACTTATGTTCATCCTGTTTAGACAATGGAACACCTCCTACGCTTATATGCTAACATTTGAACTGATATGCAATTACTTACAACTGTCCATGCTATATAACCTCATCATGCGTTCCATATCCGTAGGACGATGAGTTTGCTGAAGCAATGTCCTCTACACTTGAATCTTTGGGAAGTACAGAAAACGTAGAGGAATATTAGCTCAAATTTACCTGCTTACAGTACTCATGCTACAAAAGACATCATTCATCTAAACAAGCAGGTTTACAGGCTAGCTGTGAGCAAAAATCTGCAACTTTCTCCCACATCTCTAAAATCAAATCGGACCTTAAGAATGTCAAAAATTAGCGTTGTAATTATCAAACATTTTTCTCATTACCTTTCATTTCCTTGAAAAGTCATCCAATTCAACCAAATTTTGCTAAATCGTATTTTTCCGTCTATCATTGCACTTATGATGCCCCTCAAGCTAACACGTAACTGGTTACGTCAACTTGTGGCTATTCGTGTACATTCATATGCTTCCAAATTTGCTTATAAATCCCACACACTTAGAAAGAGTGTGAAAACATCGGGTAGAGGGACAGGATGGGTAAGAAAAGAAAAATTGCTAACCTCGCATTTCGTAGGAGAGTAACGGCCTCGACGTGTTTATTCATATGTAGTAAAGCAGCGATCCGTTCCATTACTTTTGGCCTGAAAAAAATAACGTCATGGTAAAAACCTCAAAGCTCCTCTCCGTATCCAATCATCGACAACATTATACATACAAAAATATTGAAATTCCATATACTGCAACTCAACAAACTACCGGATTTCACATAGATACACAAATAAATGTACATCCGATCCACCCCGAAGGAAAGGATCAGGCAGGCAGAAGGGAAGAAAGCTTGAAATTTTAACAACTCTAGTCTTGTTATGATGCAGGGGGAGAAGGAGAAAGAGGGGAAGTTGGAAGAACCCACTGGTCAAAACATGGACTCACAGGAAGAGAAAACAAGCTAGTGCAAGCAGAAATTTTGCCAAGAGCAACAACTTCAAGGGAGCGTAAACGTAATGTAAGAGATAGGATAGAGAGAAATGTAAAAAAAAACGTTGGAAGACCAAGTGAAAAACGTATGTCAACTGGAGAGGACAGGAGTGACAAAATACCACGGAGAAACAACTTAAGACCCATATCATCCCACAAAAAAACATAAGTATATTCCTCCAAAGTAAAGACATGTATACAACGTATTAGTACACAGGGCTATTTCCATCATCCCTTCCTCCTCTTTTAGTCCTACCAATAAAAGATTGAATGGGCGTGAGATCATCCCTCATATTTTATTGCCTCCTTTCACCTTATGCCTTCCCATTGTTTCAATGCTCCCAAAACTAGTAAAATATAACTCAAAGACGGAATGGGAGAAAACACCTTAAATTCCAGTTCAACACAAAAAAATCGTCTCGGAAATTTTACAGCTTCTTCTTAAAGCTTGTCTAACTTATTTTGACAGAAATATCATACGCCGCAAAAATAACCATAACCCCACATATGTATGTGTGTGTTTAGTTTTGTTTTCGAGCTTGCTCATACATAAAAATCGTTTTCAACTTAATCTACCACTGCAAGTAACCTTAACAAATTTTACATTAATTTGTATCCATATGTTGTAAATGTGATATTCTAATAATATATGTTGAGTAAGTCCACGGGGAATATGTAAGCCCAAAACATCATATTTTTTAAAATTAGTCATTTTCAGCAAAAGTACCGTGTACTGCGTGTCATAAGCAACGGGGTTGGTATTTTTGTTATAGGTTAAGCTGTTACGGAATTATGGCCAAAAGAGCCATTTTTTGTATTTAAGGCTGTATCTGCCGAACTAATTGGGCGATGTGACTCATTTTTGAACTAAAATGTTCAGAAATAAGTTTTTCAGTGCAGCTTTCCACTGTTTTTGGAAATTTTGAAAAACTGCTGAAATATAGGGGACAGAGTAGAAGTAAGTTGCAAATTCAGGCTCTACTGCATTTTAATAAGCAGCATAATTCGCAACTTATTTCTACTTTGTTCTAAGCTTAACTTATTACACATGTCCAACACCGTTGCTTATGACACCAGCACACGTTACTTTTGTTGAAAACGACTAATTTTCAAAAATATGATATTTTGGCCTTACATATTCCCCGTGGACTTACTCATTATTATAAGTTTATTATATCGGTGAGAATTCAAAGATACAATCTTATTTTTTTAAATTTTTTGTGTGTTTGCACACATACAACTTACATTTCACAAATAAAATCCAATTCCTCCTGTATATTAAATTTAGTTAAACATTCTTTACAATCAGTAAATATGTTTCCAAGTAACATCTGGTAGAAAGCACTGTGCACATTCACTATTAATTTTTTAATTCGAATTTACTTAAATTGAACAGAAATATTCCCGGGAAGTCTTCCCATAATTTTCTACTTGCCGGTACATGAATTACCTTGAAATTGCTAAATTTACTGATCGTGATAGTAGTATATTGGACCACTGCTTCAATAACTCATGTTGAGTTCAGTTCATCATAATACCATCTCCAGAATTTTCTGATTACGATGGTATCACTTTCATCGTAAAATATTTGACATTACTACCTTTTATATGAAGCTCATTTGAACTTACTTTTCGAAAAGTTTTCCAGCACGTCATTTTTTCAATCTAAAAATTTGCTGTAAGTGTTGTGATTTTGTTATTAAAAATCAGTCAATACCAAAGATATGATAAGTCATGCAGAACAGAATCATCTTTTGTTTTTGTTTGGTTGAAATTCCGTCCTCCCTGTGATTAATTGCGTTTTACAATGCAGATAATGTTCTTCCAATTTAGCTAATTCTTGCTCTATTAGTTCTGAGATACAATGGCGAATTTTCTATCAAATGACGATGACAAAAAGAAGAAGAAATATGTGACGATACTATCAAAACGAGGCAACATTTTATGGATGCTGGGTATGTAAGGCCCAACAACATCGAATTTGCCTCATGAAGAAATCAAATTCAGATTCCAAGCGCTTAATAAGTGGAAAATGGACTTGTAATAAGTGTGAAGAATTATGCAGAAGGTGTAACATTTGCGGTGAGGAAATCAACGTCTGTTTATATACTCTCCCCTCAGAGTCATCATTATCAAATACTGTTTTAAATGAAACATCTACGGGAGGTACTCAGCATATTGAGGAACAAGTCCAATATCCTTCATAAATTAATTTTAACGAAAGTAAGGGGCTAAAATTTGGTCATTTAAATATAAACCGACTAAGAGGTAAATACGATGAATTTAGACTATTCCTTGACACATTTAAATTCCATGTATTTTCATTTTTCACATTTATTTTCAGACAACATAATCAGTGAATTGGAGAAACCAGGGATGGAAGTAGGAGCTGTTTTTGTGGATTTAAAAAAGGCCTTCGTTTCCATTCGTACATTTTTTTACTCATAAAACTGGAGAGTAACAGGTTGACCCTATAATTTTGCACAACCTATGTGCTTTTTTTAGCAACAGATGTTTTAAAATAAAATGAGGCCAATTGTTACCCAAAAATTATGAATTAAGTCGGGGTTGCCCCCAGGGTAGTATTTTATCTCCATTATTATTTGCAATCTACTATAATGAGGTTGAGTCATCGCTGGCAAACTCGTGGTACAAGTTGGTGCCGACCACGTCGTTTTTTACATCTCCAATACGAATATAAATAATCTGATTGAAGACCTAACGACACTACTTAAAAATCTAAATCAATGGTGCAATCGAATTGAATTAACAATTAATTTCGATAAAAAATTTATGGTTTTCCATAAAATTCGAGACCACATAGCCAAAAATATACCCGAATTAACTTTTGATAATAAATTTATTGAATATATAGGACAATTCAGATATTTGGGCGTTATTTTTGACAGCAGCGTGATTTTTAACAAACACTTCGAACATGCGTGCACAAAAATGTCTGAATCAATAGGATGTTTAATGTTTATCAAAAGATAACTGACAAACCATGCATTTAAGATTCTATTGAACAGTTTAGTATTGTCAGTGGTTGATTACTGCCTTCCAGTTTGGTGTCTTATGTCCAAATACTTTTTTTTCGAGCAGCAAAAATCTGGAATGATACACCAATTGATCTTAAAAAATCCGACCTATCACAGAACAAATTTAGAGAGGGAATAATGGAATGGATATTGGATAGAAGCCTTGATATGTGTGTACTAGTTAGTAGATAATGAAATTTTACCATTTTATACCTTTATGAGATACTGAGGGGAGAACTGTCAAATTTTTGTACTGACTCAGGAATATCTAATTAATAGTCTTGAATTGAATACCCGGGTTTCCCCCCAAAAATTTCTCACTGAAAAAGTATTTTCTGTCACTTATTTTCGGTGGTTGCCAATCGGGCATTTTGAGGATTAAAGGGTTAAAATTTTGTAAACCCAAGGATAATCCTTTGAAAATAGAGCGTGCAAAAATTTATAATGACCTACTAATAACAGGATAGGAAAATAAATTGTCATAAGTGGTCCAATGCACTACAACCATCCGTAGTATCTGGTAATTATAGTTCTACCCAAGTTTCACACACACTAATAATATCCCAAGTCAAAAGGGTTTGGCCTTCCTGTTGATCTAAATTTAGTAAATTTGACTACCAAACGCCTTTAGCCCCTGATCTATTGTCTCAAACACGTCAGTATGCGTGGAACGACGAGCAAAAATCGAAAAAAGGCATCCTAAATTTGATTCCAAAAGCTGTATCCTTAATCCTGTTTACATATTGGTACTTTATGTCTTTACCGTTCCACATGTATTCGATCTTATAATTTCTGAGTTCTTCATAAAGGATGTAGCCTACGACTCGGTTCTCTTCCATTACAGCTCAGGTTATTGATACTGTAGAGTAAATGTCCTCGAGCTTGTTTTTATAGCGTATGAAACTTCATACCTATCTCATAATGTCACAAGAACTTGCTTTGGATAGGTGTAGGGCACTCACGGTGGAAATTAAATTTGCTAACTCGCCCAATTAGCACCTTTTAAGTGTATACTAATGAACCAATGCCAATACATAAAACCTCTGTATAGTATTGCATATATTATAAATTCCATAAATATCAAGATATGTATATCAAATAAAATACTATAAATATTATATAAATACTATAAATATAATTTTATATCATACTGGAACACGGACGGAGAAAACTGAAACATGTCCACGCTAATAAATGCAATTAAATCTACACATACAGATATTTTCTACTGGGCTGACACCAAGATGTACTGTCGTTTCATCGAGTCGTAACACTTTTTCAGTTTGACGTCACAATTTACCTCAGTTTTTGCTACGTACTGTAGGCTAAGCCGAGTAAAAAATTGAAAGCAGCCAATCGTGGCCAGTAAAAGCTGTGACTTTAGTAAGTGTCACAACTCGATGAAAGGATTGTACATCGCTTTATCTCACTTTCTACCGGGGAATCATTTTAACGATGAATTTGAACGTATTTTACATAACACTGAACATGAAAAGCGTAATTATTATCGGAGACACGAACGCGCGTGTGGTAACAAGTCAAGAAAAAATAAGACATGAACACATTCAACACTATGACACTAAACATGCTCACTGCGATTTCCAGCACATAAAAGTGAGGAAACTGAAGAGACATTTTCGTTGAAAAACCTGTAAAGCAGCAGTCTTAATCTATGGGTAACGAAATGGCGTGCCTTATTAAAACTTTTCCCTGTCATTCTACTTTTACAGCTTCGCAATACTATTTCAATACCACAAGTTCATGCGAGGGACACATACGTAGCTAACTGGCTACGGAAAGGAGAAGGAAATAACAACAGAATTAATTCTTTCCCGAAGAAATTCCGTCTACTCACAAAATGAGCTGGGATATCCTAGAAGTTGAAGGATATTTCAAATAAAATTCCATATGATTCCTCTTTTGTATAATAAAAGTCTGGACTATACAAACATACATGAAGGCTATGCTAAGGATTTCAAAGGTTATCTGGTGTCATAGAAGGAAGCGAAGGAGAATAGAGAGAGAGAGACAGAGAGAGAGAGGAAAGACAGGACGAGAAAAAAGACATTTATGAACTTGATATGTGAGAAAACTTGTCCCACTGTTGTTAGTGCTCTACGTGACTTTGTATGCACATTAGGATGTGTGAATATAGGTCTAGCTTAATGCTATAGGAGGAGAGTCAGGAAAGATGAAAAAACATATATACGAAAGGATTTCTATAGCTTCAAAGATCCATGGCTTTTGTCAGGGCAGAATCAAAAGACAAGAATAGACTCCCATGAATCCTTGGAATTTCAACAAGTATTCGCATAGCCAAATCACAGAGACAAGAAAAAAGATAGAGAAAATAGGAAATGAGAGAAAGCAGAGATAGTGCTAGGAGATGTTCAGAGAAAAGAGCAAAATCAAAAATGAATAGGAAAATCTCATTGACTCAGACCCAGCCAGAACCAGCCCTTATCATGAAGGCTCGTTGCACCCTTACAACAATTCATCCAACTACATAATATCAAAGCAAGTACATTCACAAAACATTCTGCTTTATTTATTGACGACAGCGGAATCAAACTCTAGAGAGGGAGAGAGAGAGAGAGAGAAAAGCATGAGAGGAAAATATAGATAGGCAGGAGGGAGAATGAAAGGAGTATGTGTATAGAAGCAAGAGAGAGAGAGAAGAAAAAGCCTCCTTCCGCAATAAATGAAAGAACCTTGTAGAAGATAGACAGATAGATGGAATGGAGAGGAGTAGAGGCAGATTGATCACATACTTTTGCTCATCGATCGTAAGATCGGAGGCCGCGTCGAACGGAATCACATTGACAGACTCATCCGGCGATTCAGTGGATAAAACAGCCACGGAGACTTCACCGGAAATACTTTCCCATGTCTCTTCCAACTCTAAGGAATTCATTCGTACGCGACGTGGCTTCTTGGCCGCTACAGCTTTCTCTGTACAAATCCAAAACAATATACAGGATTACATTTGGGCATACTTACACACACATATATATTTATTTACAAACAACAGAGAGAGAAACCCAAAAAATAAAAACATTCTCCAAATGCACAACTTTCCTTTTATTGATATTGCTAGAAGTACAGATCAATGTACCAAAAGCAAGGATTCGTAAATACATCATGGATCCATACGTATACTACAAGGTCGAGACATAATAGTATATACTTGCACATAGGAACTACCGAACCGCCTCCTTTTGTACGTATAAACCTATATACAACGCATATTTAATGTGTGTGCACAGACGTACGCAATCAGCACACACAAAAATGCACATTCATACAAAAGAACTTTTCTAAATGTATTCACATCTTCAAATAGCCTTCCAGCTAACTCCCCCCTTAAATTTACATCTCATGAACACATACACAAAACTATATAGAAATGTACTGCTTAAATTGAGTACTCTTCTTTCAGAACGACTGTTAATCACTTTACCCTTCTAATAAACGTCTAAAATCTCACATCCTACACATACATAAAGCAGCTTAGCTTAAATTAAGTACAACTTTTCCAAAAGAAAACATCCTTTCCCCATCCGAATTGACCCTTCAAAACAAAAAGTAAACGAGCAAAACTAAATTTTGACTACAGCAAAGCTTGCTTTATTGTTACTACTAGCAGTAGATGTAGTAGTAGTAGGAGTGAAGTGAAGAGGTAGTGTGAACTATAATTCCTACTGAACTTTCTCGAGCGGACCTTTGTGTTCCAGAATTTTTCTCACTTTCTCCAAATGCTCCACAGGGGAAGAAACCCATTCAAAATAAACCACAACATTGGGAACTCTTACATCTAGCCCCAAAGGTCGAGAGATAGTGGAAGTTTACAGAGAGAGTGCAAATGAATTTATATGTCATAGCTACATAAATCCACAGCCTAAAGGGACAATTACGTTTGCATCTCCATTAGTGAAAGTGATGGAAATAATTGGAGATAGACATTAGAAAGTGGAAAGACGAAGAAAGGGCTGATAAGGGGGCTTCCAAGACAACAAGTACGCTGCTATGTATATACTTGCACAGCATATTACGAGCAGTAGAAGAGGTGTTTCATGAGTGATAATCATGGGAAATATACAAGAGAAAACCATGAAGGTCTTTTCTCCCTGTCGTACGTCAGCTTGAAAGCTCGCTTTCATACACACCAGTATATATGCAAGTACGTGTATATCTTTCTCATATACGCACTTGCCAAAGTACGTACGTAAAATACAGAAGAAAAGTGAGAGCACGGAAGAGAAACGCAAGCTTTCTCCTCTACTTTCTCTTTTTCATTGCTCCCGCACCATAAAAGTACTTTGTCGTCTCTCGTCCTCCCTTATATTAGTAACACACTATCCTTTCTATTCCTCACTCAGATTTGTTTTGTTCATTCCCACAGTAGTTCTTCCCAAATGGTTTACATATTTCTCCCACTCCTCTCAAAATGTTCTTTTCAACTACCTTTTTTTCACTCTCGTGACCCACTTTAAGTCTTTATATGGAGCACAACTTTATCTCTCCTCTTTTCCCTTACCTTTTTCCCATCTGTCGCATTTGACAGTTACAGGAGTTGAAAGTCTCTTTCTTTCCCTCTCAATTTCTCTCTACTTCTTTCTCTCGCTCGTGCTCTCTCTCTTTCTCTCTCAAACACACAAATATACCGACAATATACCCAACAGCTTCAAACACACAAACAATGTAGTGTTGGTTCGTTGAAAATTATCAGGCGGAAATGTTCATATATGAGGAAACCCCTGCTTTCCCTTCACTTGACTTCCTGCTTACTCTTGCATGAGAGAGACAAACTCATTGCGTCAAGGGTAACAAACATATTATTTTTCTACAGAATAGGAGGGATACACCCTGAGAATGAAAGTGTGACAATGTCAAATACCTACTTTAACCTCCAAAAAAATAACTTCCATATTCTAGGCCAAAATATTCTAACAATTTTCAAAAACTATGCGACATTCACTTTGCCTACACATTATTTATTAAATAATACATATAAGCACTATATAGTATGAATATGTAAAAGCATATCGTCGGGTAAAGTCCAAAAGGCGCTATAATTTTGTTTTTCCCATAACGTTACGAAAATTATAGCGCCTTTTGGAATTTACCCGACGATATACAGTCTCTGGAAAACTGTATCGGGAACTCCAGGGTTTATAGCCGACGCATCTAAATACGTGGAATCACAATAAATTAAAATACCCATAAATCCATCATCCACGACTTGCACCTAGGGAAGTGAAAGAAACAGCAATAAGATACATGGTACGCAAAATAAGCAGTACTTACTCTTAGAAGGGTTCTTCTTTCGCTTCACTTTAACTAGGATCTTCCTCTCAACTGGATTTGCAGCAAACTCCTCCAACATTCTAAGGAAGAGGTGATTTGTCTCCACCAAGTCATAAAAGTAAGATCTAAATACAAATTGAAAAAAACATCAAACAAAATTCCTTTGGGCTTCATATTTTCTCACTCCTTACACCCTCCCCCATCGCTCTAACTAAAATTTATGTTCAGTCCCATCTTCATCAGCAAAAACCTACATGCAAAACATAAATATAATTCCGTAGCCGTTTGTAATAGTGAATATATAGAAAATACGTGTAACTAAAAGGTATGATTTGGAACGTCATGCTACCCTGCCTTGAAATATTACCAACGAGTTCCATTCTGTACGTGGCAAATCCAATAACGAAATAGTTGAGGCTACAATGCTAGAGCCATAAGCAAAGCTCAAAACAAAAAATTCGCACAACAACTTTCCAACCAAATCCCAAAAGTGAATCAACGAAAGGAAAGAGCCTTCACATACTGACCAGTTCACCAGTTCAATGCTTCCCTTCAAAATGAAATCATGGTTTGTACAAAGCCTTGTAAAATAAGAACGGAAAAGCAAAAAAACACAACCACATAATGTACCAACTGTTCCTTTTCTCCATCTGACTCAAAGAGGATGGTTCGAGGAAAAAAGCTGAAAATAAGAAAGGGTGTCAAAACCGACTGGCAAAAATCTCGAAACTCCATCCCGACATTCACACAGAAATACACATACAAGTCACTTCCCTCACACCATCACAATACATACACAGATCCCATCTTCACGCGCTACCACATATGTACCATAGTGCTATACATACATATATGAAGCACCTAATAAAGTCCTGTCATCCAACCGCCTCCTCTTTCAGTTTCTACATTTCCTAAAAATACACAAACAGCGTCAACGACAACAACCAACATATAAGTACAACCACTACTGGTGGTTGCCCTAAAAGCCAGTCCTTATCAACAATGCGCACATGTTTCGTAATACACAGAATGATATCTGCTCCTACTATTTGTAAACACTCACTTAAGGTGGCACCAAATAGTAATATATACATATTACAACATGTTTATACACCACAATGTTCGAGGACGAGTACATTTTAGCTCTGAATCAAAAACAGTATAGATTTCCAAGAAATATAAATTTGTGAAAGTGAAATCGACAAAAAACTATACGCTTCCTAAAACGGGTATCAGAGATGAAAGCAATTATGGAATGACTTTCTCTTTGTAAGACATACTGGCTGAAAGGACCAATACTCCTAGACATAAAACTCTTTCATGAACCAACAGCTAATAAAACGGATGCCAATTATTGCCGCTGCCTTTGCTTCGCTAGTCAAATTGTATCTAATTCTCCTCCACACACCTAGGCAAACTTTTTAACTTTTCTGCAATATAAAATTAGCAATGTGCGCTACACGCTTGCTTTAGCCACTTCTAACCTATACATACAATCATACATACATACATAGTTTCGTTCCTGCACTAACGTGGCAGGATAACGTGAGAGTGTCGCGGGGGAAAGTCGACAAGCCGCAAAGAAATTACAAGCTTCAGTGAAATGCAGAAAGAAAGTAAAAGTCATAGGAAGTGAAAGGGAGTTGTCCAGCTTCTAGAAGGTGAAAGTAAGAGTGAAAGTAAAATTAAAGTGAAAGACCAAACGAGGTTCCACACACCTCAAGGTGGTTACTTGAACGAAAGTATACAAGAATTCAACACTTTCGTCACAAGGAAAGTGCGGAGCATGTGCTTCACTGTGTCCGATAAAAAGAGAGTACGAGAAATAAAGAGAGTCGAAATCGAGAGAGAAAGTAAAAGAAAGTTTGTGAAGAATATTACCGACCTAGAAAAAAGTCACTTTACTCTTTTACTTTCTACTCCCTTCATGATAATGGTCATTAGCTCTCTGTCTTGCTTGTTAGTAAGGACTTCCCTTTTCCCTGTCTCTCTAACAACTCTCTCTCCCATGGTCTCTCTCTCTCTCTCTCTCTCTCTCTGGAGAAGAAAATCTCAGCAGACCATATTATTCGATTAATATCAAACACCATTTTCATCCTCGCCCACAGTAACTACTACTACCCTACAACTTTCTCCCTAACAGTCACTACACTCGTCAAGATAATTGTCTCTATACTCTGCTACTACTTCACCGAAAACTCTAATCTCCTAACAAACTTCCTCACATAGACAGATAGCACTTAGTCTCCAGAAGTAGTAGCAGAAGCTGGAGAAGAAGAAGAAAGGGCATCCAAGAGAAAAGAGTATCTCTATTCCTAAATTCTAACTGGACCGTAATTTTTTCCATAAAAACGTTCTCCAAACTGCTTATACTTACACACAAAATTTCTCAAACCGTTCCTATAACTCACATGTATATACAAGCATACGTGTTTACTAAAAGAGTAGACAATAGTCACAGCTAAAAAGCAAAAAGCATCCGAAGAGTTAATACACATCAACTTAGTTTAACTGCCAAGGATCTAGAAGCTTGCTCCAAAGTTATTCCGTAAAAGATCATGCTATGGAGAGATTGATAAAGACAAGAGAGAAAGATACAGAGCCGGAGAGACACAAAAAAGTGTAGGGAAAAGACAGGAAAAAACAGCGACAGCAGACAAGACGAAGTGAAAGGAGCGATGTGGTAGCTTGATGCAATATAGCACACGAGGGCATTAAAATAATAAATTACAGTAAATAGTCATCTTCGAGGAAAGAGCTTACTCAAACGGACTAGACTTTGAGCAATGCCCGTTTCCCTCATCATTAACTGTCTGATACACTCTCGCCTCTTGAAAGAAAGACACATTTCCAAACATTAATCCCTTTAGTTCCCTACGCGTATACATGTGTATACATATTTGCACACACACAATCCTAGTACGAAGGAGGAGAGTCAGATTGCACGCGCACACACAAGCATACATAATCAACCTATCACAAGTACATGCATATACATATATATATATATGCATGTACCTCAAAAGGCAATGCAGTCATGGTGGAACACAACTTATTTCCTTTTGTTCCTCACATAATACAGCGTTTTTCATTCTTTTGTCCGGAGTACATCAAGAGTAGTTACCAAAAAGGAGTAACTTCTTTCTATACTGTTCCCACCTCTTTCTTTCACTTCTTTCTCTTTTTCTCTCTCTCTCTCTCTTTCTCTCTTCTCTCTCCCTTGTAACAACAGCAGCCGACGAGCGCACACTTGTTTTTTTCTCTTCTCTAACTATGTACATAATTCTTGCTATACATATTTTTTATTCCATAAATAATATTGCACCCGAAAAGCAATATCAACATAGAACTTGCAAAGTAAGCTTAACGTACGTGAGCAACAGCAGAGAAATCTCTTCTTTCTTGTGTTTCAATACACATGTCAAATCTAAGCAGCGTTCATTTCACGCATGTATATAAGGCGGTATATATTTTATTAGGTCTTGATAGTTCGAAATGATAACAACTATATAATCAAAAAAGCTTTTATGACTTTCAGAAAGAGACCTTTTTGGCTCATTTTACACTCGATTCCATATGTACTAACTAGGCTAGCAAATTTTCAAGCAATGTTATTTGGAGGGAAAAGGAGAGAAAAAGAAGTGAAAGTGACGACTGGAAGCAATAACCGTAGAAGATAGTCAAAATGTCAAGAAGAAAAACTAAAGCGCAGACTGGTATACGGCGACTCATATATTCAAGGGCGGGTGAAGAAGAACTTAATATAGAAGTAGTAGCTGGTGTAAGCTACATAAAAAAACGCCAAAAAAATAAAAGGCAGGATGGGAGTAAAGTGTGTGTGAAGGAAAAAGAGGAATATAAGAGAGACGGGGAGTGGGAAAGAAAGGAAGGGAAAGAGAGAAAGTGCAAAGATAAAAATCTTTTAATGTAACTTACTTAGAAAACTTGACAGGGTTGAAATTGAGAAGAAGCGAGAAGCAGAGTTCTCGGTATTCCGGAAGATAGAACACGTTTTTCTTAATGGCTCGTGACGACTCTGCCTCTGTTCCACATTTGTCCATCCACATCAGAGTGTACAAAAGTTCCTAATCACAAATAAATCCCGAGACTAAAATTATGAAAAAAATTGTAGGCACAAACACAAAAATACGTTTAAAAAGACAAAGGTCATTGCAAGGTCATTACATTTCCTCGTTCGATTCGACGTCTTCTGATTCTCCGGCAGCTTATTTTTACTTATCATGACTACTTACAATTAGTTCACTAACTAGTTGATTTGCATACGATAGCATATACGAGCATAGGAGGGCGGCGAGAATGACAAGAAGGTTCGGGAAAAATAATTTACGGTTAGAATAATATGAGCACGCCTGACTTTATGAACATGAGAAAGCCATTATTCACTCAATTTTTAATTTATTACGGCCAGTTAATTATCTCAACTCATTCTAATTGTGGGATTAGCTGATCATTACTCTCACGTTTTCCTCATGCTCACTCAAGTCTACTTGAAACCAGGTAAGAGGAAGAAGGAATTTGATACCTTTAAATCCAGACCTTCCATTCACTCAATCTAAAAATAGTTAGGGAAGAGGAGATAAAGTGGAGAAACCAAGGGAGGAGTGACTGAGAGAAAGAGAGAGAGAGAGAGAAAGTCGAAGAGATTGAAAGAGTGAGCGTAGGAGTGAGACAGGACAGAAACTTTTAAAATTCGACTTTAAGAGCTAACGAGATAGTAGTGGGAAAAGAAGAGGACGAATGCGAGGGATGAGGAGTTAACTACGCAAGATAGAGTCAAGAGAAAAGAGGAAGGATAGTTTTGAGTAATTCATCATCATGACAGATTTCCCTTTCCCCATCATTCAGTCAAAGGAAAAGATAAAGCCTAAGAGGCTACCCGCATTTGTTCTACTTCGCTCTCCTTCCAGTTTAGCCGTACATAAAATCATGGTTACACTTCAATACTTATGCTTCCATGTAGGTATAAATACAAAGTTACGTACATACTTACATACATACGTTCATATATCTGTACTTTACAGCACTGGAATGAATTTACCAAGGTACATTCCCAAACTAGGATATCATTCCTTGTTCACCCTATCGGAATTAATAACCCCAATCTTATAATATTTAATAGTACATCCCTCATGCTCCATATTCGTTACACTATTAACAAATTTATTTACGTATACACATACCCCTATATTGTCTCGTTAGGACTTATTTAGGACCATCAGCCCAATATACTCAATGAATAGAAACGAATTACGTCAGGCGTCGGGCCTACCTATCACAAGGTTCCAACAAGTATCAGCATAGCTAGGCATCATCACAAATCTCATAGTACAAATTAAAGTTCGTAGACCATAAAATAACTGTACACAAATAAGTATCTTCTACAGTTTTATACTACGGAGCTACATATCTACAAAACCTAGTGAGAAATTAACGCATGATTAGCTATATTGATTCTCGTTATTTATTTAGCACCTAAAACTGCCTGACAGGCTCGAGGAACTATATATATATAGGACACTCGATCCCCCTCTACATAACTGATACACTCAAAAGCCTCTCGTGTTTTAAATCCCATAATAGTATCTCAACGCATTCAAATGTACATGATGTCTTGATACGTAGGTAGCTTGATCATCATATGTCAACAACCAAATTGCATCTTTGCTTCGTAGTAATTACCTTACTCCGCACCGTCCGCTCTCCTCGTCCTCAACCGTATACACGTACACAAGTTTTCATTTACAGCTCTTCCCTCAATCGAGACATTCAAAAACCTCCATAATTTACATGTTTACATTGCTCAGACCTATCTCTCCCTTTCTCCATAACATTCCCTTGAACAACAACATCATCACCACTAATGCTCCGCGTCGTACAGAAATTTCATGAAACTGCATTAATTTCACTCCTTTAAAATTTCATACGCTTTGAAATACACGTACTTGACATTCATGTATTCTTTCGCTACTTTTTACTTAAACCCGTTCCCAACTTACAAGAGGTCCAGACTCCGGAATTAAAGTAGCTCGAAGAGATAATTTAATTTCGATAATGCAAATCATAGTAATTAGTTAAGCAAGAGTTTGAATCAAACAGAAGTATAGCTTCCTCACAGAGACTCTCAAATCAAGTGTTGATAACACAAAATTTAAATTAGTTTTTTTGGAATCATTTTTAAAACTGGTTTACGTGGATTTAGAATACAAAAACTGGTTGATTTTTGCAAGCTTTAAATTAAAGCCTGCATACCAACTTCCGCTTTGAACATAGTTCCATTGACACGGTTGGCTGGTTCAGCGAAACTGAAGATTTATAGTTGACAATCAAGGTTTAGCACTAACAGTATCTATTTGATAGCAAAAGAATAACTAGAAATATTATAGAACGAATTAGAGCAATAAATCACTGGAAATATCTACCCAAGAACTTTTGTGCAGAGGATAAGTTTAATTTTTGCAACCCCTTGAGACATACATTTGTAGCATGTACGTGTATATACATACACACATACAAGCAAGAAACAATGAGAAAAAGAGGACCAGTCGAAAAGGAGTGCCACTCAGCCGCATGAGAACGTATTAGCGTTACAAATTGAGAAAGGAGACAGTGAAGGAAGAAAAAAGGAAAGACAAACCTGATAAGCTCGAAGGGCGGAATGAGCCCGCTTGGACCAAAGTGGGATTTTCTCCTTATCAGTGACCATCATCTCGTGGTAATTATCAAGGAGTGTCTGCACGTAGTGAAATGTCCCGGTCGACATGGTCTCACTGCAGAAAACACAACACACGCAATACAATATATATACCAGCATCACTACCACAAATTCTCCAGTTGAGATCCAGTCACCCACATGCTCCTACTACTATACTATACCCTTTCTTTCTAAATTTCCCTGCACATACAAGCGTGGACCTTAATACTTACGGACACATACCCATCTTCCCATCAGTATTTTATCACAAAGCTCTTTAAAAAAGAGAGAAAAAAAACGGAGAAGAAAGTTGAAAAAAACTTGCTGAAACCATTTCATCCCATCAGAAACATCAACCAGGAGGAGAAAACTCTTTTTCTTTTTATTTCATTCACGTCATGTCATCAATCATTCAGACAAATGAGGATTTTTTCTCTCGTTTTTTCTTCTTTTCCTCCTCCTTCTCAAGCTTCTCCACCAGGGAAAGTAGAAAAAAATAACAAGAACCAATGCTGTAACATTGTTAGCTACTACATTCTTTCCGCTATATACGAGGTAAATATACTACATATACATAAATATCCTACATATTAACCTCCTTGATCTCTACGTCATGTTACCTTTCAAGGCTACCCATACTGAGATACTACGAGGCCTCTTACACGGGCTAGCCTACTCGACAAAAACTTACCACAGGGGGAGTGAAAGTTCTTAAGAAAAATCTTTCATGCATTATTTACAGTACAACCACGCGGTATAAAGTCATATATAATGCACTCCTTAATAACACTGTCCAGGGTTAAGATACTCTTGCAGCAGTGAAAATGTAATTATAGGGCATCATCAATACAACGTTAGTTATCACACTTTTTTTACAATACATTATTTATACCTAATGCAATGTTTTTACTCATCCCCTTTTCACCTACAGAAGTAACTCTCGCTCTCTTTCCCTGATCAAATAAAAAATAAATTTCCAACCTTACTCAATCGCATCTAAAATTACAACAAAATGTAAAATTTTCCTTTATAAGACCACATGTCTATATTTCTATAAATAGGGTATTGCTAAATTGCAAAGTGTATGCTTTCGTCCAAACTCAATATCTAAATGTTCTACATGTAATTTTCTAATGTTCTCCCTTATACATTCTTGGCATGTCTTCGCTGGCCAAGAAATCATAATCATTAACATATCATAGGAATGTGGAATCCCGTCAAATTATAGCAAAGCTAACCGACCGGAGAGGTTCTGGCACTCTGTTGACTCATTCAAGAATCCCAACTACCACTAATAAATTAATTCATTCAAGGGCCGACAGTTTAAATCAATTCACCAATTTTTTGGAAGGTTGATGCTATAGCATACTAAATATACGTACATATTTACCAATTGTAACTAGTCAAATAGAAATATGCTTACGACACATAGCGAAGCTGGAAGTTTAAATAGCGATTGAATTCCATAAAAAACTTCACGGCCCACAAATAGTACGTTTCGTCATGATCTTGTGTCTTGGACCTATCAATTCGATCCTGCGGAAAAAAATAACACGTAGATATTTATTCCAAAAAGCACGTGGATACGTATATTATTATTAGTATTATATTATTATAAGTCTAGCACTTTATAATAAGAGATTTACGTGTGCGAATGTAAGAACCTCAATATGGAAAACGGAAATTAAAACTCGCGTTCTCTTGCACATAACCTGTTCGTGTTTCCTCAAGAAAACAAAACATAGAATAAATGACCGAATCCGCTCTGAGAATTAAAATCGCTGGCATGGAATAACTGAATACCAGTCCTGGTTGCTAACAAAGGTTACGGACACGGTCAAGAAACAAAAAAAAAATGTAAATTCTTCCCAACTATTTCAAGAGAAATTTTATTAATTCCCTCATATCCCGTCGAGATATTGTCTGTACAAAATTGGGACAAATTAATGCATAAAAATATAAAAGACTCGTACGCCAAAAGTCCCAAAAATTATCTTGACACGGTACAGTATCTATTAAAATTGTAAAGTTTTACGAACATTTAACTATTTAAAGAAAACAATTACTTCTGCTCAAAATATCTGTCCGACCTAAAATAATTAATGAGAAAGCATAAATAACGTCGACAGCATAAAAATCCATTTCTATACAAAAAAGGAACTCAAACTATGCAATAAATTAATTTCTCATTCTCATATTAAAGGAAAACAAATCTCTCCACGTTCTTCTATCTCCGTAAATTTCACATTCTTACAAAAAATGCACGGAGGTAGAGCTAAATAAATATATGAGCACACGCCAACTAACCTATAACACTACTGTAATAACGAGTAGAAACTATGCAGTTCATATTAAAAAGTTTACTTAGTACATCGCTATGCATGGAAGAAGCAATAAGACAAGGATGGGAATATTTCCTATATGGTAAATAAAACTTCAAAAGACTTTTTAAACGAACCTTCACTAGTCCCATGAGAAAATTATACGAAGTTTTGAGAAACCTCTCGCAAAAACCTCGGAGAATCAGTCGGATGCTTAGCGTTGAGCGGCGGGTAGAATCCACTTCATTCATTGGTAATCGATTCCGAGCAGTTCGCTTGACTTTCTAATATATTAAAATATACGACGAAAAAAGAGTCAGAAAAAACAGAGGAGAGAGACTCTTTCATATAATAATGTAGAAGCTGAGAGAAGCACACAACTTGCAGAAAGATGAGAAAGACTGTCATCATATAACAAGTCTCAAGAAACCAATTCTAAATATAAGTATTTTACCCTTATGACAATAATGGTCCCATTCCATGCATACCCGCTGTAATAGTATCGTGCATTAATTATCTAACGGAAACACTTTTTGAAAAACTCCCAACAACATGTTTTTTTAAACAGCCAAAAGTCTCTCCCACAAGTTACATTCAACCGAATCATCTACTACTTATTTTTAGCTAAGGGGCAACTGTACACATTGTACCTAGTCACGCATCTCAATCCCAAGCAAAATTAAGATTTATTGTAAAACTATTTGTAAAGAATCAGTACTGTACTTGATAAAAATAATTAAATTAGAAATTAAATTTGTATTCTAACAAATATTCCCTCCAGCTATCAAATCATTTTCCAGGTCAATTTAGGAGCATCCTAATCCATAGTGGGAAAGAATTTTCTCTATCCTGCATATGAATTATGAATATATTCCTACCATCTTAAAGCTATCACAATACCTAATTTAATACTATCCATCCTTGGAACCATCCTACTTACTCCTACTCCTTCCTCCAGAAATCAATCTGCTCAGCATTAAATAGCTTCATATTAGTAATAAAGTGCGCCCACGTAGAATGACACAATTGAATGAAGCTCAAGTTCCAAACGAGTTCACCTGACTATACCTAAACATAATTTGTAATTTATAGGAGCTGTAGAAAGGCTACTACTACATCCTGAGACACAACCTAGGCAAATTAAATATTCCTGTAATCTTCAGCCAACCAGGATTCATAGCAAAGGCTGAACTGGAAGCCTAGAAACCCATGACTAAGTGTCCTATAGGATCCCCATATAATGGAACCTTTGAAAAGAAAGGGTAGTACATGGAACTGGAGTTTAGAAACCATCATTTTTCTAGACCTAAGAACCCCTAGCTGTAGTTAACATGTTCCGCTATCGCAATAATAATCTTTAGTCATCATCATTATCATCAGTGACTTTGTGAAAACTTGAGGCACGTGAAGTGGTGGCAAACTTGCCGAGATACAACATTACCAAATAGAAGATACACAGAAACGTACATACGTAAACTCAAGCTTACAATATAAATTCCACCCATAAATACATACATTACAAGTGAACTCGGGATATCTGTAGAACATACAGGACAGAAAATGCCGAGTCAGCCGTTCAAAAGTTATTCACTCTCCTTATGCTTTCTCCTCCTTTCTCTCTCTCTCTCACTCTCTCTGTCTCTTCTCTACCACTTTCTTAGAATCTCTTCTAACAAAAATACTCTTACTTATATGCGACAAAGTGGAAGAAAATGCGATCCTTTCGCTTTTCCCTTCTTTTACATTTTATCTCGCAATCTGTCTCTCCTTGTTTCCTTTTTATTCAAACGGGGCTACAACTTTAAACCTCCACGTAACAAAAAAAACCTACTGCATGTGTAGATGTGCTTACATAAATGCACTTATATATGCACATACGTATGATTATATGTACAAACATAGACGTCTATGAACGATCGCACGTAACCGTGACAGAAGTAAAAACATTATATCCACATTGCCACGACACAACTACTAACTTTCTGTATCGTAGTACCCCACGTTCAAATGCACAAAAAGCCTCTAAATATAATCTTTAGTAAATAGCATGCACACACTCTGAATTGCACGTGTACCTTGAATTGTACTCACATACCTGGAACCCTACGTACATGAACACTTTTTACGCACTTACGCACACTAACGTCTCCAAAGATAGCATCAAAAAAACCCACACATTTTAAAACGTTGGATACATGTAGGAACACACTGTATAAAATAGCGCAGACACATATGTAACCACCTAAGCACGAGGTAAAAATAGATCTGCTTTTCCGCTTCCTAAAAACCTACGTATGAGGTACTGTGAAGTCAGAAAGTATGCACTTCAAAACATACTTTACTTATGTATGAAACTATGTCCCAACATTTGATGCTCTCACAATCGATCCCAATACATAGACTAGTACATAAGGCATGAATACCATATAGAAGAGACACTGCTGCCAGCATTCAAATTCATACATAGACGAAACATTTGTATGCTAAAATAACCAAAAGTGAAAGTCTTTTTGTTCCCTTTTCCTGCATGCTTCCTTCAATGCATCCGTGCTTTCTTGTCGGAGAAAGCAGAAATAAAAAGTAAAGCTATAGCTTAGGATGGTGCACAATGCATAAAAGATTCCTTCAGAGGAACAAGAAGAACAAGAAGAGGACGGTAAAGGAGAGTATAAGATGTGGGGGACACAGTGGTGGAATAAACGATGCGAGTACATACCTTTCCAACATCAAGACTCAAATCAGCCACGGAAGTAATGGGCTTGTGACACAATAAGTCTCGACCACTGGGAGCTTTCAGGTCACGTACTGCAAACGTCCCTCCGAACCGGGAATGTCTGGAATATTAATTTTTCATTTAAGACTACCACATTGAGAGTAAGGAACACATATATAGAAAAAAAATATCTCATATCCGAGGTTTTTTTCAATTTTTTATCCTACATGCACGTATACTAAAAAAATATTATTGGTACCATACAAAAACATATGTAACACATGCATACGAACACTTCTACCTACGAATATACACATCATAGATATTTTTTATCAAAGGGATTCCGTAAGTTCCATACATTATCATAAGCTTCACAAAGACTTGCTACCACATACCTCACAATTACGTACATTCTCGATTCTACAACATTTAAGTCAGCGTTACAGAGATAGAGAAAGTAGCTTCACAAAGGTTAGGTTCAAAGAATTCAAGTTAGCTTTCCATACATACGATCATACGACAGCAGGGTTAGCTTCATAGAAATTTTATAAGATTTTACACACGAAAAGAAATAAGGTTAGAACTTTCCAGAGACTTTTTTAAGTTCATGTTTCTTATATGGAGAAACTTGCAGACTATCTTATCAAAGCTTTTCTAACTTAGATGCTTCAATCCTTATGAGATACCGGAAATAGAAAAGGGAGGAGAAGCAGCAGTTAGTAATTATTTCCCATTCATTCATTGCCACACAGAAAGAGAAAAAAGAGGGAAAAGTCAAAGAAAAAAAATTTCCAAGTGAATGAACAAGCAAGGAGCAAGGGAAAAAGTAAAATGAGAAAATGCAATAAAGAGATGGATAGAAAAAAGGATTTTTAAAATAGTCAAAAAGAATCTCATAAGGGAAAAAATCCATCCAATTAATCATAAAGGAGATAAAAAAATTCGGGAGAGATACTTTCTCCCACTCCAAAACCTTGAAGAAACTTTCTTCATTTGAATAGACTTGTGCACAGACTCCTTAGCTCGCATTTCCATCAATTCACGTTCATCCTTCAATTTTTCCGAAAGACTCCGCTCCAGATTGGATTTTGCCAGTTGCTCACCCGTCTGCTCTCGAAGCATCAGTGAGATTATCTGATTGGACATTAACGAGGTTCTCACGATAAAAATCCATACAAGCATTCGTATACATGACATATACATACCGACGCCTATCTATAACAAACCTATCACTTCTCAAGTACACTCATATTACCTCATACTACAGTAAGAATTAAATAAAGTTCAAATACAGCAACTCTGCCCAAGTTTCTCTGCCTATCCAAGCACGTTCTGGTATACTGCAATACTTCTTTGTCATACCACACCAGTAAAAAAAATGCCTTTTTGTTACGCAAAAAAATATAACTTTCCTTCAAGGGGAAACAATCTGAGGATAAATTACTATGTAGATCGATAAAAAAATGCATGAATTCCTTGTAGGTAAAATATATGCCAGCGGCGTTCGGTGCTAGTCATCATCAAGTCCTCTGTTTTCACATGCTCAAGAATATCGGAATCAAGCCGTTAGAGACGAGATGAGCTTGGGTAAGGAAGGTTAGGTTATATTCAGTTACTAGATCATAAAACTTTTCAAAATGGAAATATTTGATGGAATGAACGCCAAGGACTGATGAAACCTTACAAATCTTATAAATATACATACATGTACACATAATCCTAATCCTGCATACATGTATTTATTACGACATGGAAAGTTATATCTTGGAGAGCGAGATTAAAATCTGCAATCTTGACTCTTTCTTCTAAACGTTTTTATTTCCCTTCAAATTGCTCAATAATCTTCAGGCATCCCCTCCGTCTCCTTCACAATCTCTACCTCTCTTACTCCTTCACAGTTAGTAATCATTTCATCTCCGTAAAAACTCCCAGTAATTTTTAGTGGTTTTATTGCGGGTACGTGCGTCCATATATGCATAAAAAGTCTCTTTTATCAACATTAGAAAAAATTACTTGGCTGTTTAAAATCTGGCAACTTTCCTCCTCCAACGCTTTCTCTCTAAAGGCTTGCATTACTTGCATATGAAGTGCAGACAACTCCAGCATTTTACCCAAACACTTTTCTAATGTTGCAATAATAATAACAATACAGCTCCAAGTTTTCTTGGAAGTACATATGCTTGTGTACGTACATACCCAATTCCAATGAAGCACCGTATCGACTAAATTTCTGCATGTGTAAAGTTTAAGTACGTCGTCAGAGGAAAATATTCTACGCACACCGATTTGCTTAACTGCTGTCATTACCATCAAAATGTTACTTCTCAAGAGGGAACAACATCCGGTTTTATTAGGATCAAGTCTCGGTGTAAGTAAAATAAAAGAAAGTATAATACACTCATGCATCAGGTTCTCAGATCTAATTCACACTTTCAAGAACAGATTTCGTTATTATTTCATTAAGGTTCTTTCTGTTCGTTTGTGAAACACGTATTATTATCTCTTAAAAAATCCGCTGACTGAAATTAGCAAGAGCATTAGGTAACATTGAGCAGCAGACCAAATATTGTTACCACTCTTAATTCAATGAATAAAAGTACATACAATTGTGATGTTTTCAACCCTTAATGCTAGACCCTGAAAAAAATAACAATTTGATAGAATTTTGAAGCAAGTAGAAGAACGGATATTTTGGCATACAATCCACTCACTAGAAAAGGATACATCATAGATCCTACAATTAGAATGGAGGATGGTGTTAACCAGGCTGAACAAGTACACCAACAGAAGAAAGATATTTATGACTCCTGCATACCCTACTTTAGAAGCAAATTTAACCTTAAGGAAATGGAAACAATAGGATTGTATATTGGTGCAAGAGGGACTATTTCAAAATTCTTCA
>JAQFXU010001175.1:0-32970 GCA_034693705.1 Spatulosminthurus flaviceps
TGAACCAAATTATACCATTGGTTCAATTTTGGTAAAAATCACCATGTCCGGTTTGGAGGCAATCGGCCTAACTGTGCAATTGCACGTTTTCCCCCTCTCCCTTAAGTAAAAGCTAAGGAGAAAGGACTGAACAAAGGTATTCAGGGCATTACTCTGACTGAGCGGGAGTTGTAACTCAACACGTTCGGGAAAGTAACAATATGGTTGGGGAAAAAACTATGGGGGAAAGTATATATAAAGAAATAAGCATTTTTATACTTTTCTCACACACTCTCTCTCTCACTTTCTTTCACTTTCTCCCTACTTATCTCCACTAAAATATAAGGTAGCAATTTTCTCAAGGCAGATAGAAATGAGAAGATCCCTCCTTCCAAGTGCGGGGGAAAGTAACTTTTTCTTAATGTATATAACTTTACTATATCTAATAGGAAGTGGGAGGAGCAACACTCACGTAAAGGTAAATCCACTTTCTCCTATTCTCTCTCCTAAGTCTTCAATGTATTTTTCCCTGTTTCCCTTCCTCTCTTTCTCTTCCACACTTTTGTGGGAAGCAGTGAGTGCATAAAAGATGAGTTTTGGAAGAGTGCAAGGTAACCTTGAGAAAGTCAACGTAAGTGAAGCTCATGGAATTACCTTTGTATCCTCCCCACCCCAGCAAACAATTTTAGCGGTGTAGCTACCAGTGCAAATGAATTCCCTTGAAATATTTTATTTCCTCATAAATTTATTCCTAACCCCCTCTCCCTATACTCTCACTCTTTCTTTCCGATACTTTCCCCACATAACACTCCCATCCATTACATTTATACACATCCAGTGAGAAAATCCACTGAAAAAATTCTTCCCTCTAAATTTTTTCTTCGAATGTCCCTATATTCCTGGGTATTTCCAATGGTCTAGCACAGCAATAGGAAAAAGTGACTTTTTTAAATAAATCATCACATAAAAATGCTTACAGTTTTTACTACTACCAAAAAATAGATCTTAGAAGGGAAAACTCCATACAAATAAGTTCACACTTATTTACACTTTTTCTTATATACAATTTTTCTAAAATAATGATACTCTCAACAGACGTTGTTGTTATTTTGTGCAGTGGATCCATCCATCATCAATGGATTTGTAGATTGAAATTTGAAGGGAGTCAGGAGAGGGGGAAAAAGTTAGGAATACGCAAGCTATAAGGCTGTAGGATAAGCACAAGGGGAAATCTAATCAGCAACAGGTGGCTCACTCAAAACAGATGCTTTCCCTGTAGTGGTATTTGCCATGGAAGAAGCGTGTGTACATGAAATGTGGGGAGTTTGACAAGTCACCGTGTGTGTGTCTGACACTAACGGAACTGGAAATTGATGCCATAGTTAGTATCAATGTCTAATCGTGCTTTGATGATTATGAAGGTTATTATCCACCCACTTTGTCCAAGACAAATCAAAGGTAGCTTTCCTACAAGTTCATCTCAATTCCACCAAGGAGGATTTCTTTTGTCTCGGAAGTATCCTTTTCTCACCAGGTACTTCTCCTCTCTCATTATACTAACAACAATCCACCTGACCCATATCATTCAATTTTGTCTGATGAATTGATTTTCCTTTTTTCTACATCTACTTTTATTTTTCACACGTTCTTAGTAAATTAACGAAACCCGTGAAAAAGTTTTGCTCCTTTCCCTGTATTTGTAAAAAATTTACTTTCACCATGACTTTCTCTACTTGAGTCAAATTCAAGCCTGAGATTGTACTTTAAAATATTTTAAGAATAATTATTTATTGTTTTCCATGAATAAGAATTTATTACTGTAGAATGATAATTTCCATGTTTAATTTTAGCGTTCTTGGATCAAATGAAATTCCCTCCTGCACCTGCGGCTACAAAAGGACAAACCCTTGGAATATCTTGGAATCAAATAACTTTCAGATAATTTTAAAGTACAAGTATTCTCCGCCTCACTCATCTCATCTCCGATGATGTTTCTTCATATCAAGGGAAAGCGAATTTCTGGCTACATAATTGAATATCCATTTCTATCTCCTCCGCACTCAACCCTTTAGAAGTTCCTGTTATACAGTGGGCTTGAAATAATGCCAGACTTGAAATGCGTTTCATTTTTCTTACTCCATCTCTATCATATGATGACGTCATGATAGTGAAGCAACTCTAAAATCCACACTTTACACATAGTAGCGTAGTAGAGTGAGAAATGTTTTTTAGTATAACTCTTATAACCCTCCCTTCTATACAAGGCTATGCATGTGTACATACATATTTGCAAGGAGAGAGCGGAGAAAGCATTTACGTCCAGGAACTTACATACAGAATCTTCATACTTCCTACTCATACTACGGAGCTAGAATATCCATATCCTGGAAATATTGTAACGCACAAGAATAAAAGTCATAACTTGAGTTCTCTCACATATCCAAACCTAAGCCTCACTCACTCTCTCTCTCTCTCTCTCTCTCTCTCTCTTACGTCACAGTGTATCAACATCATTTGGAAATGTTGACACATCCTCATGATAAAGTATTACATTGAGAGGAGCTTGATTATAAGAACTTTATACATAATCCAGCTCCCTATCACACAAGACTTGTATATCTACAGATAAAATTCTCTATGCATATAATAAAATGTACATATCCGCCCCTACAAAATTCACCTCAGGGAAAAGTTCATGTGAAAATGCTAATGCAAATAAAAACAGTTACTAAAATACATAGGAAAAAAGTGGGGGAAAAAATAAATGAGTCGAACTACACCTTGTGAAAAACCCCCAGCTGTCAAATATAAATACATAAATTGAAACCAAAGTTTACCAAAGCGATGGCGTCTTTCTCTCTCTCTCTCTCTCTCTCTCGCCGGAAGGAACCCGAAGAAAAATGAAAAGTGACATCCTTACTCACTCCATTTCTTTCTCCCTCCCAGCCATGACATTAAAGAATGACTCAAATATAATCCACACTGTCATTGGACCCCGTGATAATAATACACGTCTGTATAACGTTATTGTGATAAAAACTACGAACATACTTAAACCATCATAAATTACATATATAGTAAATGTACTAAAGGCCCCACATTTTTTCTCATCCACTCCAAACATACTTATATGATATAATATCACCCGCGTCACAACTTCCTAAATTTACCCCTTCCAAATTTATCCAAGCCTATAATTTCTTCTCAGGTCAAGCTGTCATCCAACAAACCTATAAAAGCTCAGGGAAATAATACCCCCCAGTAATTTCAAGACGGACTCCAGAGCAAAAGAGCACTTAGATGCTTTGAGAAAATACATGGGAAAATCAAGTTGAAATTCAGACAAGATGTCAAGCCCAAAGATGATCCTACATGCTATGGTAAAGTCTTGAATAAGAATCAACCTAGTGAATATGTATGAGCCCCATGAGGAGATTACTTCATCTACTTTTTAAATCACAGTCTTTGTTTATCCGGCGTTACGTAATGCTCTGATTCCACTTTCTTAGAAACCATAGAGGCATCTCCCCATCTTTGTTCATCTTCTTCTTTCTCATGTCAAACTTTCCCTTCCCTTATATAAGCTTCCCTGTATCCATAACCCCTCTATTTATTCCTATTCATTTCCATAGCAATATTATTGTCTCTTCCGTCCTAGCCCTAACTTCTCAGCCGACAATCAATGGTGAGTGTGACATTGACGAAAGATCCTCTCATCCGTCTTCAATATCCACCCTTTTTCCCTCTCTCTCTCTCTCTCTCTTTCAGCCTCAACTTTTTACATACAAAAAAATTCACTCTTTGTCCCAACTTACTCCGAGATTCAGGCTCTGTCAAACTTTAAAACTTGATATTCCTTTAAGATTCTCACGTACTTTCCATGTGCTTGAACCTTGTCATTACTTTATATAAGAAAAAATGTCACTCTATCTCTTCTTTTCCTTTCTCCATAGAAACTCCTCTTGAATTTATATAAGCCACATATTTCTATGCAGTAAATGGTTTTTCCCTGTCTTTCCTCCTCACGACTTGTGAGAGACAAAAGTAGTACAATGATATGCTCAAATGACAAAAAGGAGAATTTTCCTAGAAAGGAAAGTTCAAAAGAAAAAGTATTTATTGTAATACAATATGATATGGTCAACATATGAAATGATTCATGAAGTGGGGACGTGACAAAAGAATAACAAAGAATTAGTGAATAAATATTTCAGTTGAGCTCTATGGAAAAGCCCCTCGTGTGAAAAGTGTACACATTGTGTAATTACACTCCCTCTGAGCAGGATGTGTCAGTAGCTCTAAATATTTGTTTTTCTTATACATCAAGTGATAATGTTCTTAACGAGCCATTCCATGGAAACATGGATTTATGACAGGGCAAGGTCCGATCTATATAGTATATATATATATACAAGCAAAAGTTGTAATAATAATAATATAAAAAAAACCTCCAAGAACAAACTCGACAAACTTTCCTTCTGTTTGCTTAACCTTAAAGGCTTTCAAACAAAACCAAGAGTAACGACCCTCCCGTACGTTTAGTACGTCCTATAAATAAACATCTTATTAACCCTAACTTCATAAATAATATTCTCTCTTTACTCTATACTCTCTCTTAATATTCTCTATACTTTTACCATTAAAGCTATACACACCATTGAAACTGTCTCCGGGAGATACGATTATGTTCTACAATTCCAAACAATAAAAAAATTTATTCAAAAAAGCTCTCCCTTCCCATCCAATAATTTATCATTAATTTTGTTCCAACAAGAAGAAAAGACAAGGCAAAAACGAGAGTATGTAAATATCCTCATTTTTTCCTTTACACTGCGATATTTATCATTATTTTCTCTCCAAAACACATCTGTCGTATAGGCACGTGAGATGAGAGATGATTCATTTTCCCTAATGAGAAACCTCACAACTGCCAAAGAAATTCGTTGAGGAGAAAGTTATTATTTAATATTATATTATATAGGAGCATAATACGAAGCCTTCATATGGGAAATTTCCACACACACACACGTGATAATATTTAATTGTTATTCCCATGGAAATCTGTGAGCTAAATACTGTGGTAATTAACCCTCCCATTCAGGACTTTGGCATTTGCCTTTGGTAACATGAAGAATGGAGTTATTATAATAATTATAAGCGCAACAGATTTAATCTCATCATTCAATGAGTTAATCAATACATTGATCTTATTCCGAGAGCTGACGACATTTTACATATGACATGAGCCGTAATGTAATATTTGTACACGGAAAGGAGAAAAAATTCAGGCTTCTCGTGTCCTTTACGTAACTAAATATTCACATGACTCAAGGTAGAGGAGGCAAGGACAAAGGAGTAGTGGCAGAATGGAAGAAACGTGTGTGTGTGTGTGTGAGTTTGTGTGTGGGACGTGGGTTAAGGATACCAATTAAATGTCATCGTCAATCCCACAAAAGGTTATTTGCTAATAAATTATTATATATGGATCTATGTAATTATTATTAAATGAACAGAAATAGTTGCAAATATTGACGTATGAAAATCTTATAGGTCCATAGTAAGCTATAGTAAATAGTTACAGCTCATTGGAAGGAAATAATAGTGGAAAAATGTGGTCATGCTTTTTTTTTATATAGAAAAGGAATGACGGTGTAGCATTGAATTAATGATGCAGTAATTCAATGTGATACTTGTATTGGATGTCGTGCAGTTATAATCATGTATGAAGCATTTCCTCATTTTATGTGACTTTCTTTTTCATGATTTAGTGGTATCGTGTGAGGATCTTTTTTTTATTTTATGCCCGCGCTCTTGGAAATTTTATCAGCTTTCCCTTCCACCAGAAAACCCTTCCACACTATACAGTTTTAATTTCAACCTCCATCCTCACTATAGCATGTACATATATATCTCCAACCTACTAAATAATCCATACAAAGGGAAGAAATATGGGTGAAAATAAAACAATGAGTTTCTCATACAAGGATCAACAGGTTTTGATACGATTCAACCAACTCATGTAAGTGTAATTCCATAGAGAGGAGAGTAGTACTTTTTTTTAAATGCAAACTGGTTCTGACACTATAGAAATAGAAAAATAGTGAAGTTCAATTTTCTTTGCATTTCGTTCAATGGATGTTATATTATGTAGAGAGGATGGAGAGAAAATAAAAATTGTGATTTCAATTTAATTTCCACTCCTCACACACACTCTACGTCTCAAACATAATGTTAACATATTGTACACGCATCATCCATGGAAATTTGAATACATTGCCTCAGAGCTTTCCTTTTTTTCTCTCTCTCTCGCTCTCATCTCTCTACTACTCAAATACGAAGCAATCCTTCACACTTTGGGTCCTTCCTGATGCCTGTATATAAAATATGTAAGTACCTTTAAAAATAAACCTTTACTATCTCTTCATCCAATTTTTCCTCTCCTTGTTACAACTACCATTCATATTCATTTGAGAAGTTGTACCATTCCATGTAAGTTGAATTTTTGTATACACGAGGATATTATTTATGTTGGTATGTGCTTCAAATATGTGTGACCTCCACCATATTATCACATCTCTATATTTACTTGGCCAATGTATAAGATCTTGTAAAGTTATGAGATAAATATACAGTGAGAAAATACAATCACTGTACAATATTTATAGATCAGTAAATTTTATCCTGTCTCTTGTACTACTCAAAATATAAAAGTATGTTGCTCCAATTTATTTCCTTGCATTTTCTTCTTCTTCCTCTTCTTTTACTCCAATAAAAACAAAGTCCAGGGAAAATACTTACTTTCCTATACCTCATAAATCTTGCGATTACTTTCCCATAGATACATAGATAATTTGCCACACTTTCTCCCCTCCCTTCTATTATTAATTCACTCCTTCCCAAGTATACATACTTTCCTGTGACAATGTATGTCAGGTCTGAAGTAGTAGTAGTATACACAAGTAAATATTTATTTAACCTTCGCTGTCCCTACATACACGTAATAATCCATGGCGTTGAGTAATGATTAATGGAAACCAATGGTTAAGGTTTATTTTCCCTCTCATATGCGCCACAATATTTTCTCCTTCAAGCTTCTTAAAAAAACTACGTATGAAAAAACAGAGATAAGTTTATAATAAATAAGACAAGTACAAGAAAAAAGGAGCACCCGTCGACTCTCCGTTTTTCTAGTACATAGTAGAGAATTCCCAGAAATTTCCCCTGCCCCACTAACCTATTCTCAAGCATAGGGAAATGATTTATCCAGATGTGTACATATGTTCCATGAAGGGAAAAAACCAATGTTATATAACTGGAGGGAAAATTTCCTTGTTATGTTCAAATGAATGTAATCATGGATGGGAGGAGATGTAAAAGGAAGACACAACATTAAAAAAATTGTGTCCAAAAAGCTACATACATTATTATTTCCCTGGGTCATTACAATTTACTGTGATCAAAAAAAAGTAGGAGAGAAATATGTGTATGGGAAAGAAAAAAAAACCTAAGGCAGAAGAACACAAAGATTGGATAGAGTGACGAGTGGGCTGAATTCTCAATGAATGAAAGAATACGAAACCATGGAGCTCATTCATGTACGATACCTGCGCAAACATTAAAGCCTCAAAGTGGATAGTTACATTTAGTATAGGATTATATATGAGAAATAATATCAAAACTTACAGAGGTACTTTGTAAAGAAATTGCAGGAGCAACTCAACTAATGAGAATGGTACACCAACGGCGTATTTTATCTCTCACTTGTTCAAGCTTTATATGCTATAGAAATTTTGGATAAGTCCCTTCTGTACAGGGAACTTTTCCCATGTATACATTCCTATATATTTAATCTACCCATACGAAAAGAAATTCTGCGGAGATAAAAAAAAACTAGCTCATTGTCATGTATTTTTCCAAGGAATATATAGAGAAAGGTTTGGAAGTTCCCATGTAATTTTAATCGAGACACATTTTTCCAGCTTTTCTACGCGTCCTAAAAGGAGGAGAGACTTTTCTATGTATAAAAGCGTATGCATCCATATGCTACATAATGCGGAGCACAATGTATGCAGAAAGTGGAAGCGAGCCGGTTATTTATTCTCTTTTGATTTCAAAGATATGGGACAAGCACTAATGAGAGGAACCCTAAAATTTACACGGATCTAATTGTGTTCCCTATTTGGGACAGAGGGAGTGGAGTCTAAGCTCTGTAATGATTATTATTAACAAGGAAAAAAAGGGGATCCTTTAAATATAACACTAATGAGAGCTAACTACCTTCCAGAAATTTAATGATGCCCCACGTCTACATTATCCTTCCCCAACAATGAATCACTTTTAATTGTATGCTTAAAGTTCGGCTTCGCTAAATTTAATCTATGTCAAAACACACATACAAAAACTTACAAGTCTCTCATTGTAGCTCGTGCCGCTCTACAAATATTTCATTTACAATTATTTTCCCTATTATGTTTTTGAGTGGTATTGATCACAACAGTATATATTTGTACACATATAGAACGGACATTGGCAAGGATATACCCCAAGTGTGAAATGGGCTCTTGCTATTCATGTCCTATTTGAGTATGCAGGGCTGCTTTCTCTATGAGGCTATTTTAATTGAATTAATTCCTTCGGAAAAACCTCCTTCTCTATTACATTTTAAGGTGAAATGTGAGGCCTCAATATTCAATAGAGGTTATAGAAGCTCAATAATTATAGGCTCTGCCTCCCCTTGAAATTATACAGTACAGAGTTATTGAAATAATAGAATTAATAGCACCCGCGCACCATAGCTGTCACTTTACTATGTTCAATATAATATTATAAGGCAAAACCTAGGGTCAAGCTCTTCCCCTGTCCCAAATATTTAATTTATTTTTATGCTCCACCTTAAAACATAAAAGTCCGAACTTTGACCTCAATTTGAATGAATTTTTCTTAATTTCCAACATTCGATCAGTTTGACGGATGAAGCTTAATCAAATTTAAAAGGTATAAATTGGAGCCATATTTTCCTGTGGCTTATAATGTGCATTATGTATAAGGTAATTTAGTAATATTCATTAAGATAGGTTAAGTTGAGCTATACACGTGTCCCATTTCCTTTAATATTAATTCCCTATGTAAGATGAGAGGCTTGTGTGAGCGGAACCTTTACACGGAAGAAATGCATTAGGGTAAAGAGGATTGAGCACGTCAGTTTTTCCTGTTGCATTTGTCCATTTATATATGTTACTATGCTATGTGAAAGTGCACCGATACAAATCTGTCTGTGCCTCCGAGGCCGGAAGTGAGGATAAAATGAAAAATGTGTATAATATTTGTTTTTCTTACCTAAAGACACATCGTAAGTGTTGATATATTCTGACGTCATGAACTGAGACACGAGGGCCGACTTCCCCACACCAGAGTGACCCAACAAGACCACACGAAATTTAGCCAATTTCTCTGCCACACTCTGCTCACTGTCGGATGACACAGCACTACTTCCGCAACATGACCCATCGAATGGTGATCGTTCTCCACTCAGATTACTATGCCTGTATGGACAGGAATAGTGGTTCCATCTCGGATATAGATTTGCTGAATCCCATCTTTCCCATTTAGCTCGATTATTTAGCAATAAGCGAGCCTTTTGCCAAGGTTCATTTAGGGAATGACTACATATATATATATTTTATCATTTTAAATATTACAATGATTTTTTTAAAATCACTTACAGTTCTCCCCGCTCTTTTTCCCCCCTTCAAAAAAATTGTTTTTTAATGTCTAAAAAAATTCAGGGCATTCTCTTTCTTCCATATAAACAATAGAGGTGAGTGATTTTTTAAAGTTGAATTTGAACGAAAATGTGCGTTTTGCCTTGGTACACTCTGGCTAAGCAGAAATATAGAGCATTATCATTTTGAAAGGATTATCCAGGGATTTATCAATTCACGACGCTTTCTTGGAATAATTCAATTTTATAAACAATATTGTATTTTATGAGAAATTGGGTTCATGGGCAGAGTCCCCCAATTTCCTTTTACTCCCAAATATTAAAGAATATATAGAGTTGAGATTTTTAGTAATTATCCTGGAAACCTTATTTCATTTTGGGGGAGAAGAAAGGAGTGGGAAAGGAAATTTTACCTGCTATTTGTAGATGCCATGCTGGTATTTGACCGAGATCGACGAGGAATCAATGAGTCTCCACAATTAACTACGCCTTTGTTGGTGATGCTGAATGTACGAAGGCGGTAGATATCATCGCCAACTCCGGATCGTGGATTGTAACCTCCTTCCGGTAAACTGCAAACCCTCGGTCGCACATGATCCACTACTACATCAAAACAAATGTATCAGTATAATGTTCTCCAAAAGCCACTAATCATTTGCAAATCCCTTTTCCCAACTGTCAAACGCCTACACACGCCTATTAATCCATAATAATATGCATGCTAATACTAATATTATAAATCCACCTCCCCAGTAAATATTTTAATTAGAAGCGACACCAGATTCCTACGAGAGAGCCGTGTAGCTTCCTCCATTTTTCTTGTCACGCCGTATTATCGGGAAAATTAATTTACCCCCTAATTGAAAATTTTCATATCTTCCTAATCCATTGCTTCAAATACATAAAAATAAAAAATATAATTTTCAGAGTCTGGTAGAAAACATTTTAATCCATATGCGGAAAGAAAATCGACTGATTTGAGAAAATTGGTTGAAAGTAAAAGAGAAAAGTTTCCAAGTATTTCCAAGCAATAATAATTAATTACGTGGATAAATTGTAGGTAATTGATGAAAAATGCATGGGAAAAACTTTGTGGGAAAGTAATTTAGCAACAACAGGGTGCATTTTAGTTAGTCCGTGACTCAACGTGTATAACGATGGGAAATAAATGGAAAAGTTTGAGCGGATCAAAAATTAGGGCTCTGACATTATTTCCAAAAAAGCATGCTCTCTTGCAATTAAGAGGTCTAGGAGAAAAAATCCCGCTTCAAATATCAGTCCAATATAAATTTTCGTCACAAATATGCATCGTCGTGAATTTTATATGTGAATGTATATTTTAAAAGTATAGCATGACTCTTACGAGGTGAGTTTACTTTAAGAAAATACTATGTCCCGTAAAGTTTAGCCTAAAAAGCGGATGCGTATTGGATTTGCTTAGTATATATGTTAGTAGACACACTTAAGTTAGCTTCAAGTTTGGTTAGTGTTTCCACGTGGAGACAAAAAGAGTTTTATGGGCTCAAATGGAGCTAACATAGGTCCATAGGTTCTTTGCCTACATGACTTCACTTCCGTTATCTTTAATCGATACACACAAGATAAAATGTATGGCATTGAAAAGTGCACACAAAAAGGATAACTGCTTGAAATATATTCCCTTAAAATGGAAATGTGTCAACAAGAAGCCCTGTCGACGACTTTTTTCCTTCACTTTCTCCAATGACTTTCTCTCTCTCTCTTTCTCTCTCACTCTCCCTACCTCCCTTTCTCTCTTGTGGTATATCAGTTTTTATTCCTTTTGCCTACTTTAAATTCCAAAGTCACCATAAGTATGAAGAGGTTGGCTCATTTCCTCTACATATACTCACAAGTGTACAAGGACATTACCGCACAATCAGCTCCCAACATTTTCCACGTTTCATCAAATTATCATACATTCCTTTTTCTAGCAGGGTTGATCATACTGATCCATCTGAATGAATCCCTGGCAATTTCCCCTGCGTACACTTCCCCTTATATAATGGTCACTATAATAATCGTAAGAGAGGGAAGCTGTTGGTAATGATAATGGCTTATCAACATATTTCTAGGGCAAACTTCTAGTATTATTATTATTATTATTCCTATTTTTCCTCCTCTACATATGTGTACATTTCCTTTACTGCACTGTTCTTTCTATGTACCACTACTATATACAGCGTATAGAGTCTGTACATTGTGTATATAAGTTTGTGCCTAGGCACAAATGTTCCATTCCCCTAATTTTCCTTACTGCCACTTTTTACGTTATTTTTCCTCCCATCTCTAATTTCATTGATCAGGCCAAGTGATAAAAAGCTAAGCCTATAATTTCCCACTTTCCTCCCTTTTTATTAGGATGATTCCAACTCCTACGCACCAGCCTCCAAGTTCCGAATAAAACATCCGACTAGATTATCTATGGGACGTGTAAGTTTATATAGATTGTGTTTTTGTAATTAGTGAATTAAAAGCAAAATAAGAGAACTTTCAAATAACAAAATAAATTATTTTCGTAACTACCCTCCTCTCTCATCCTCTCTTTGGGAGAAATACCATCAAAACGGTAAGTTTAGCGTGTAATAAAGCTGAGTAAACTGTATCGAGTGTCAGGGATGAAGATTCTCCAATGAGAATCCTATTTTACAGAGTTTCTAGCCAGACACAACCTATACTATACAACTAAACGTCGGAGTAAACCTCAATTTGCGTGACTGCTGCCTCAAGTTTGCAAGCCACACATTGCAAACGTGTCTTTACAGAGGTTCTGGGAAAAGGAAAGACATTAAGTATTAGGCTTCTATGTGCGTATGTAAACAGTGACTGAATATGAGTGAAAGCCTAGTATTGCTTCATCAAATGTTATTGCCCTGTTCGTTGAGATTATTATGGAAATAGAGTTTTCGAGGAAATGGAACAACTACAAGGATAAGAGAGAGAGAGAGAGAGCCAGAGAGATACAAAGAGCTGAAGGAAGAAAAAATGAAATTAGTAATATAATGTTACATTAGAAAAAAATATATGAAGTATCCAGGGAATGAGAAGCATTTGGGGAAACGTCAGACAGCTTTGGAATAAAGTGCTGTTTCTGTAGCAGTTCAGATAAACCAGCGCACTTTCTCTGTGTATTTAATCAGTGAAAAGAATGGGCCTTGTTCAGTCCATGATTGAAATGTCTGTTTTCGGTTATCATGATCACATTTTCCCTGTCAAGTTCACGACTCACCCATGTAGTACTAATACATAATGGTGTCATTTACACAAAAGTTCATGGAGGTTTTTTCTTCCTCAATAAAAAGATTTTTTTTCCTTGTATTGTGGTAATAGTCTATATTGTATGATTATGTATCTACTCCACAATATTTTTTTGTACTTGTCCAAATAACTTTCTCTGGAGGTTTAAGGCTTCTGAGAAGCACAAAATCTTTTCCCTAAACACCCAAAATACTTTCTAGAAAAAAAAATGACGATATACGCTTCATGAATTACAAGAGACGTAAGGAGAGAGACGATTCTGGAAAACACGCCGGCCATCAAGGCATGGATTTTATGCACTACGCACTGCGTGCTGCAGTGCGTTAAGTGCGTAGATCTGAGCTATATAGCGGGAGTAACTGCACGCACTATAATAAAATTGCGTGAGTTTCTATATACACACAACTTTAGTTCTAGAAGTGCGTAGATGGTTCGAGAATTCCAGAGAAACATCTAAACTTTTACCTCCCGACCAATGACGGGAATCATTTGAGTACTACGACGTTTCCACATTTATGCCAATGTCCGTATTGTGAAAATGTTGAAATACGGCGTTTTTAGAGATTTTTGTATTCAAGCATCACTATGGAATACAAGAACTTGGAAGGGAGAAATCTTGTAAGGTTTATGGGAGAAAGTTTTGCTTCTCTCACTGCCTCTTTGTAATTAATAAGCTTAGCTGTGGTGGGAGAAAGTCTTTGGGAGAGATTGGAATAAGCTATGGCGATTAGAAGAGGATGAGGAGAAGAGAATGAGAATGGTTTTGGTAATGGTAGATTTTGATGAGAAAAAATTGTGTGTACCGGGTAGTTCGAGAAAGTTGGATTGTCTTCTTTGTCGAAGTCTGTAAGATGCTCTGGGGCTTGCAATAGGACTACCTTCCCCGCCAGTGGCAGTAGTACATTGAGAGTCTCTTGAGCTTCGCCTTGACGCCAAATATGCCAATTTTCCTCTGGGACTGACACAGGGTGATGTTGGTCGAGAGGATGCTGGTGACGGCGAAGGGACAGGGGATGAGCCAGTGGCAGTTGAACGAGAAACTATGGAACAAAGATCGGACTCTGTACAGTCAGAACTTCCTGAAGCAGCAGATGTTGACCACTCAAGCGGGGTTGGACGAGGCCGACGTCTTTTTTGACTCATTTTGACAGCTTGAAGTTGACAAAAGACTATGGAACAAACTTAGTCTTTGAAAATCCTTGAGTATTATTTTCTCGAGTGTTGTCTGTCCTTTTTTAAATTTTCGGATATTTGATAAGTATCGAAATTCACCAACTGAATTAGTGGCTTGAAACTTTCAATTGTGAAAAGTGAAGAAATCGCTTAGTAGCTTCTCAACCGTTTCACGGAGATGAGGTAACATGAAATGACAGTATAACCCGCCGTAACCAAAGTCACAATAACCGAAGCAAACGTGCGAGCAGTAGACTTAAACGAAATCCCGGGCTGTATAGGCTGAGTCACAGAAGATTTAGTTGCTTGTGCGTTCTGTGCCGATCAGGCACAAGCGCAAACGGTTTCATTCGGATTCTTCCAAACGTCCTGACCATCCGTTCTTATCACCACATTCACGGTTCTGCTTGGGGAGAGAAAAGGTTGCTCAATTTGAGCTGCTTATAAAAACTGTTACTCTCTGTAGACTTCCAATCTCATCTTTATGTCTTCTCGATCCTGGTACATTTTGTCGAAGTTAATCCCTTCAAGCCTTCCATGAGTGGATCGATGGTTTAACTTCTTCAGTAAATGTCACTCAAGAGTAGGTGGATAAAAACTGCATCATATGAACGAATGCAATTGACCCAAATACTCATATTAGTAGGTCATGCATGCAGAAAGTTGATTTCATGAAACATTCTTTTCTTCAAAGTATTAATCAACTTCATGCATGTTTTCCTACGCATGGTTTGACCCAAACTTGAATACGATGAAGACATTATTGGGAGGAAATCCCAGCAAATAAAATGATTTATTTGTATGCATAATGGTGTAATTATTATACTTTCGCCAATGCCTAATTTCTTTGGAAAAACCGAAAAAAGTCCCTGAAACTTTCCTCGCTTGTTCCATTTCGACTGATTGGCAAATATTTACCCACATCCCTTCATTGTTTATTGCATAATGGCCACACGATTCCTATTGGCATTGGCTTGGTGTAAAAGGACGAGGATAAAGCATTGTTTGGTTCTAACTTCATGTATTTCGTAAACACCTGAACAGTGCGTAGTTCAGATCTAAACATTAATCACATAAGTATAGGAATACTCAGGGGCAACGGAATACATACTTACCTCAGCAGATACTTAGCAGGTAATACGACGCGTTACATGGCCAAGTCTTTGAGTTATAAAGAAGTTATAATTATATTTGGAGTATTTTCCCGCTAATACGAGATCCTAAAAGTATTGTGTCCATGGGTCAACTGAGGACGATTACGAATACATTTTTAGTGTTCTCTAACTAAATTATCAATTGTAAAATAGACTTTAGCGACCGTTTTACTGATGTAAGACCAGTCTTATTGTACTGAATCAGGAATAAAACGTAAATAAAGTCAAATGAAAATGAAAAAATGAAAAATTTTAGTGTACGTTGACACATACTTTATAGTCCGAACACTTGACTACTACTTTCTGGGTTCATTATTGATGACAATAATTGTCTATTGTATTTCCAAAGTGAACACTCGTGTCGGGAATTTTTTTAATGGAAAATGAGTAAAAACTTGTCATGTAAACATTTGTGAAAAAATATTCAAAACTTTATTGTAGCACGAGCTTTTATGAAACGAGACATTACAACTTGATTATTTCATTAGGCTCCTTCTTGCCGAAGATTTGCTTCTATTACTTGTTGAAGAAGAGAAAATTTGTTGTAACATGTTTCCTCTAGAACTTGTAACATTCTCTGACATCCATCTAAGGCAAAGTTGAGAACCTCGGGAAAGTAAATTAATTTCAACAGGTTATTTTGCTCCATCACGACTATTTCTTTCGACTTGGATAAAATGCCTAGAGTTAATTCCGGCATCCCTGTCGATTTCTCCGCTGCACTGATGTCTATCAGGGGCATTCCGTGAGCCATTGTAGCTGAGCAGGCAACAACAAAGTCTTGTAATGGAACCCCAGCATCGATGCAAGCTAAAGTCACTGCATTAATACCTATAGAGGAAATCACGCAACAGTCGTGTTTATAGCCCATCAATTGATATCAAGTACATAATCCTTCCCAACAGAAACGTAGGTCGCAGTAAAATTTACATGAATATCAACTTGAATTTTAATTGAGACGTTAGGCAGGAATTAATTCAAGGTAATCTGGCACGTGCCCTTGCGCTTGCAGCAAAACTGTCAGATCGAAGTGCAAGTAAACACGGAAACGCAATTAATCAATTATTATACTTAATTATAAGATGCATTACAAAAAGCCAATAATAACGAAAAATGAAGGAGTATCAGGTTAACTAATCATAAAAGTTAGAAACCACACAGAGTATTAGACTAGTAGCTGCGACATACATTATAATGCTGGGACGCAGTAATGAGATAGATTTGGAAGAGATAAATCATTTACATGCTGCGTAGGCTCCACCATCGTCTTGAATCAATTCGATATAGATATCCACCTGAGATCCTTCAGACAAGTGATGCACAAAAACATTATCCATTATACTCTTCAGTCTGCAAGACATCTCCATCGATTTGCGGTCAGCCTTTGTAGAGGTTTTCCTATCATTAGTACTGAAACAGGCCGAGCTGTATTCAAAGTTGACCGTCATCTTATCCTGGTTTGCAGCGCCCACTTTTTTCTGTGTACCCCGCGCCTACAAGTGATTAATCGAAACAATATTGATTACTTTCGAGTTCAACTATTTTTACTCCAACATAAAACAGACACTATAGACAATCACTGCAACTGTAAATCTACGACTAGACTTCGACAAAAAAAAGCGAGTGGCAAGTGCTCACGAAAATGCTCATCACACGGTAACATCCAAACCGCACATTTTAACCATCCCAATCAGCATAAAAGCATCCCGGATAATTCATTCATTCTCCCAATTCTATTCACCGGACGGACAAGAGGTGTAATTAATTCAACTTAAAGAGCAATCTCATGGATCAAACATGCATTTTACACGCGCAATACATCCATTGTTTAGCCCCACCATCCTTCACAGGACTCTTACTATTACTCCAAGTCATTCAAAACATTGACCTCTACAATAATTAATTTACCTCATGTGGCCCATAAACCGTTGCGACGGCCTTAGTGTTTCCAATCTGAAAGGAAGCACTACCACCACCTCCATTATCTTTGTCAAAAACTCCCATCGCACATTTTATCTGTCGCATCTCCGTCGGTGATCTTCCATCAGGCCGAATATTCTGCGCCCATAAATTATCTACAGTCGTCTGTCGTGACATTGTCCTAGTAAATAAATTACAACATTCCAACAATTACAAATTTTCCATTCGATAATGGTTCCCCATTTTAAAACTTACTTCCATGGAAATTTACTTACAATAATTATCTCAAACTCTCATCCAAGTTTACAACAAATATCCAAATGACTTCCTCAACTTAAAACCTTCCCACTCCAGGGGATTTCGCAATTCATAGATGACCATGTCAATAACAATAGTTAAAAATAGCTAGGTTTTCCCTATTTTATCCTGTATTTCCCTACAAATTCTACCCTAATTCCTCAACCCGTCACGTGTCCCGTCCTTCTACTCACCAAATATGTAATCTCCTTCAATCCCAATTCAGCTCCGGCTTTTGTTGTAAAATCCCTCTGAAACAAAAGAATGAAATCCATTGAAGGTCTTTTCCATAAACAACTCTAATTATAACTTAATGACAATGTCCACTAATTACATATTTAACACACTTCAACCCACTCTCATGAGCATACAAAATTATTATTATTATGTAACGTGTAATCCCATAATAAGTACATCACCTGTTAAACTTTAATCTTCAACTGACATTTATCTTCCACGTCAAAAGCTTCTTCGTCAACTGAAGGACAATAGAAAAATGTATTTATTTACAAATTTAACTAAACCAACTCCACATCATTTGTAATTCAGATCCCGGCACGGCATGGGTTCAGTACAGACACAGTGTACACACAATACACAGAAAAAACAGCACACTCAAATATTACATTTACCGCAACAGTCAAGTGTTTCTCACTCGTTCACAAAAAACATCCTACGCATTAGCCTCTAGAGGGCTCAAAGGCTAAGTTGGAACTTTATTGCACACGGCCCAATCACCCAACCAATTCCTATAGTCGAGTAGATCTTTAAAATATCTATCAAAATTATATTAAATTAAGTGTCAATTACCGGTAAGAATGAAGTTCCAATTTGCAATTGATCGTGGTGGCACCTTCACTGATATCTACGCTCGTTGCCCTTCCGGAAAGGTAACTGTAATGAAATTACTGTCAGTGGATTCAGCTTATCCGGATGCACCACGTGAGGGAATTCGGCGGATTATACAAGATGTAAGTATTCTTTCATTCATTCCATTTTTCTCCTCATCTTCTGTTAAGATTTTTTCCATTGTAACTTAATCATTATTTTTAAGTATTAGGAAAAATTATTTAAGATGAGCTACATGTTGAAATAATATTTATTTTTAGTATACTTTAAAGTTATAGAGTTTCAATGGGGGGGGGCATTTTGTTTTGAAAAAAATAGTTTTTTTTGCTCTAAAAGTTGTTGTTGGATTTGAGTCTTAACGGAGCGTATGTATTTGTTGTGGGATTTTATTGCAAAAGTATTTACATTGGTTAGGTCGGGGGGAAAAGTTTATTATAAGATTGGAATTTCACATATGTATTTGTAATAGGAATGATGGAGAAAGTCTCACTTGTCCCCGAGCAGGTATAATTTCGTGTATGACGGCTCGCATTAATGTTCATATATGTTTTTGTAAATGGATGTTGGAAGAAGCGAGTGATTAGCATGTACGCGTACTTACATCCTTAGTGTGAATATATTAGTTATTTTATGAATGCTTTTGAAGGATGGGATTAATTATCATTAGGGGTGAACACTGGGTCAGTTTTTTATGGGAAGGTATTTTTGAGAAAAGGGAACGATTTACTACAATGAGATTCAGATGAATTTAATTACAAAGCAATTTGAATGTGACGGAAATTGATGGACTGGGAATTTAGGGAGAGGAATTATTGAGGAAAAATATGGGTGTTTGGAAGGAGACAAAGAGCATGCTGTTGAAATGGCGTGAATGTGTTCATTCAATGTTGAATAGAAATGTATGTTGATTGCATATTTTTTTTGTGGTTATTGATTTTGTATGGTAGGAAACGGGAGTAAAGATCGGAAGAAATGAGTTGATTGATGGATCATTGATTGACTGGATCCGAATGGGAACGACAGTTGCTACGAATGCGCTGCTGGAAAGGAAAGGGGAACGAATGGCATTGTTAATAACCAAAGGATTTCGGGACTTGCTCTACATAGGAAATCAAGCGAGGCCAAAAATATTTGACTTGGTACGCATAATTTATTATAAATGAATGAGCCAAAGTATAATAGTTGGATGGAATGCGGTAATTTTTAGTAAATCCTGCGTAAATAGCGCTTTGGGAAATTCGTAATGGAAGAGAGAAAAGACGTTGGGAGTCATTATGTGTGATTTTATTTTTGTAGGGTATTACTATGCCGGAAAATTTATATGAAGAAGTTTTAGAGATTGATGAGCGAATCATTACGGATAGAGCTGACTGTGAAATGAAGAGCAGCAAAAGTTGGAAAAGGGAGGTGAGTTCAACGAACGAAAATTTGCTGGTAGCAGTAGACATTAATTTGGCGAAAGTAAGAGAAGATTTGGAAAAAGTCAAGGAAAAGGGAATCAAAAGCCTTGCAATCGTTTTACTACATTCGTATATGTAAGTGCTTGTAGAATTTTAAAAAGTTTATCAGACTTTTTTTAAATTTCTTTCCAGGTGATTAATTTTGTAATTTGGTATTTTACTAGGTTTCCACGACACGAGAAGCAGGTTGGAGACCTGGCGCTTGAACTCGGATTTTCACATGTTTCTTTATCGTCAGAAGTAATGCCAATGATAAGAGCTGTTCCTAGAGGTTTTACAGCATCTGCCGATGCTTATTTGACACCTCTCATAAAAAAGTACGTGGAGGTAAGATTAACCTGACCGGTCAGGAAGCGAAGATTTTAATGATCTAAAACTTCAGAATTAACTTACTTAAAAAATACAATTTTTCTTGGACAGTTTTAAATGTTCAGTTTTCTATTTAGGGTTTCCGGGCAGGATTTCGCGACCTTCCAGAATCCAGTGTGCTATTTATGAAAAGTGATGGTGGTTTGACTCCAATGGAAGAGTAAGCCAAGAATTTAAGTCGTAAATAATTTATTTTGTATTGCAAGGGTTTTTGGATTAGTGATTATCATTTTCCTGTTTTATTAGATTTTATGGTTCTCGTGCCGTTTTGTCTGGTCCAGCCGGAGGAGTCGTAGGTTATGCTAGAACTTGTTTCAATGAATCGAAAGTACCTGTGATAGGTTTTGACATGGGAGGAACATCAACGGATGTAAGCCGATTTGATGGTAGCTTTGAGCATACGTATGAATCCACAACTGCTGGTGTCACCATACAAGCTCCGCAAGTAAGCACCATCAAACCTACTGTAAATGTCCAACTGTAGGATTAAAATTAAATTACAGTCCAATTTCAAAGTTATTGTAATTTATAAATTTAGTTGGATATCAGCACTGTTGCTGCTGGAGGTGGTTCTCAGTTATTTTTTCGTTCTGGGATGTTTGTCGTGGGTCCCGAGTCAGCAGGAGCCAGTCCTGGACCCGTCTGTTACCGTAAAGGAGGTACTATTCCGGCAGTCACTGATGCAAATCTTTGCCTGGGGCGGCTGTTGCCCGAGTTTTTCCCGAAAATATTTGGACCCGAAGAAAATTCACCTCTCGACAAAGAGGCAACGGTTCAAACTTTCGATAGAATTACTGAAAATGTAAATGCGTTTTTGAAGAGCCAGGGCTCACCTGCAATTTCTACCGAAGAAATTGCGATGGGATTCATTAGAGTTGCAAATGAAACAATGTGTCGGCCTATTCGAGCTATCACTCAAGTAAGCGTTGCATCTAACGTGTTATGATTTGTGTATATTTTTTGATTACTTACACCAGTATATGCTACCACAAGAAAAATTAAGATGAGTAGGCTATTTTTAAAATGTATTAACGGTAAGATTAATTTAATTTCAGGGGAAAGGATACGATACTTCCACTCATATTCTTGCATGCTTTGGTGGTGCAGGAGGGCAGCATGCCTGTGCCGTGGCTAAGTCACTTGGGATAAAAACTGTTGTTGTTCCCCGATATGCAGGAATTTTGTCGGCATTTGGTTTAGCTCTTGCCGACGTAATCCACGAAAGGCAAGAACCTGCTGGCAAGGAACTGAATAAGGGTATTTTAAATTTGCATAGTTTATATAATTTGGCTTGACTTTGAATTTAGGATGAAATGATTATTGGTATAATGTAATGCGTCATTCTTGATAGCTATATTACATTTTCTAGACAGCATCGAATACATTGATGATCGTATCGACTCCTTGATTGCTCAATGTCGAAAGCATTTATTAAATCAGAAGTTTGAAGTCGTTGAAACTGAAATTTTCTTGCATTTACGGTATAATGGAACCGATTGTGCTCTTATGTGCAAGCCTGTGCCATATGGAACCGATGTTGCGGATAAACTTAGCCGACATGGTGATTTCATTCAGAATTTTATTCGGCGGTAAATATTTCATTTTTATGATGCGATGATTTGAATAATATAATGAATTGCTTTTTAAACCTGGATGATGAAAATGTTGCACGTTGTAATTAAGTTGTTATTAATTAATAATTAATTAGTATTGCAGATAACATTCAATTGATATTAAATCAGGTATCAAAACGAGTTCGGATTTACAATTCCTGGCCGCACGATTGTTGTTGACGATATTCGTGTACGCGCTATAGGAAAAAGTGGCATCAGTGAAGAAAACATGCTCACAACTTCTCCCACTCCTCCGAAGCCAGTGATGGTATAGTATTACTGGAAATTAAACATCTGACATGTCTTTGAAATATTTGAGCGTGAGATAATTTACCTGCTATAATTTTCAGACAACCAAAATTTACTTCGAAGGATTAGGCTGGTCAGATTCTCCTGTGTTCATTTTTGAAGATCTTCACGCTAACCATGTGATAAAAGGGCCATCGATTATTATGGATAAACTTAGTACAATCCTTGTGGAGCCTGAATGTGTAGCTGAAATTACAACACAAGGAGATATTAAAATAACCGTAGAGAGTTCAGCAAAGATGAACATAGGAACCGCATTGGATACTATACATTTGAGCATATTCTCACACCGATTTATGAGCATTGCAGAGCAAATGGGAAGAATTTTACAAAGAACTGCAATTTCTACAAATATTAAAGAACGGTAATTCGAAATTAGCGCTAGTTAATTCCAGTGTGTACTGTAGGTATTATTTGTTATTTTACGCTTAAGTATTAAAATAGGTTAGACTTCTCTTGTGCTGTATTCGGACCCGACGGTGGTTTGGTATCAAACGCACCTCATATTCCCGTTCATCTTGGTGCTATGCAAGAAGCCGTTCAATTTCAGGTGTGAATTTTATTTTAATTACTTGTTCATAAATAATAATTCAGCCCGGATTATTATTGTCAACGCTATGGAAAAAATTTTGTCACTTTAGTTTAAAAATTACTTTGGGTTTAGATTAAAGCTTTGCAAGGTGAAATGTTTCCCGGAGACGTTATTTTATCAAATCATCCTTGTGCAGGTGGCTCCCATTTGCCCGATTTGACTGTAATTACTCCTGTGTTCAGACCGTAAGAAGCAAAAAGTAATATTTTACAGCAACTTCCTAATTTTTAGTTATAAATGAATCATTTCTTTGTAATAAACTAGCGGCGACGTCAGCCCCATTTTCTTTGTTGCGAGTCGTGGACATCATGCAGATATTGGAGGGATCACACCAGGCTCGATGCCTCCTCATTCAAAAGCTTTATGGGAAGAAGGTGCTTGTTTCAAGAGCTTTAAATTAGTCTCTAATGGCCAATTTAAAGAAAAGGAGTTGAAGGAAGAGCTAATGAAGCCAGGTCAATATCCTGGCAGTTCTGGCACGCGAAACTTCGAGGTGAGATGGTCTTATCGTGCAGCGGGTACGACGCTATCGAAAGCTTCTACTTTATGTACCTAGCTTAGCAAAAAATAACTTGGAGTATGAAATATTCAGTATAAAATTACATTCTGTGTTTGGTTTTCACACAATTACAGGATAATAGATCGGATTTACAAGCCGCTGTAGCAGCTAACCAGAAGGTAATTGTCGATTTGAGTGAATAGTGTTACTTGATAGACATATAGCATTGGAAGAGATTCGTCCATAGGAAAGAATTTAGAGTATCATTGAAGTCACAAAGTGGATATTTTTTCATGAATTGCCAGGGAATCAACCTGATCCTAGACCTTATTGAAGTTTATGGCTTGGAAGTGGTCCAAGCCTACATGAATCATATTCAAAATAACGCTGAGATTGCTGTACGGCAAATGCTGAGAGAGTTCGGCCAAAAACTTGGCAAGAATACACTATTTGCAGCAGATTATATGGATGATGGAACTAAGATTCAGCTAACAGTTGAAATTGATATAGTTTTAGGAAATGCCGTGTTTGACTTCAGGTATGCACTAGATTTATAGCTTCTATTTATGTTTAACTCTAACTGTAATTTTTAATATCTTATAAACATTTTCAATGCTTACACATTTTTTTTTGCAGTGGATCAGGTTACGAGGTTTGGGGAAATTGCAATGCGCCTCGAGCAATCACAGTGTCTGCAATTATATATTGTTTACGGTGCCTTGTAGGTCAAGATATCCCCTTGAATCAGGTATTGTTGAATTACTATGCTTTAAAACTAGTAAGAGCGTTAAATTTGATCGTGCTTTGTACGGCGTGATTGTAAAACTGAGTGTTGATTTGGCAAACGGTAGGGTTGCCTTACACCGATCAAGACGATTATACCAGAGGGAAGCATCTTGTCGCCATCCGATGATGCAGCTGTTGTTGGGGGCAATGTTTTAACTTCTCAAAGAGTTGTGGATGTCATTTTGAAAGCCTTCGAAGCCTGTGCGGCGTCTCAAGGCTGCATGAACAATCTGACATTCGGAGATGAGCGCATGGGCTACTACGAAACTATTGCAGGAGGAGCTGGAGCCGTAAATTTACTGATTTAATTCATTTAGTTTCATGCGGCGATATTTCTACGTGCAATAATGTTTTAAAATTAACGGCTTTTGAGGCTTAATCAAACTTTTGAAATTAATTTTTAGGGTCCTGGATGGCATGGTCGTAGTGGAATTCACACACATATGACAAATACAAGGATAACTGATCCAGAAATCCTAGAAAGCCGTTATCCTGTAATTTTGAATCACTTTAGCCTTGAGCAGGGTACTGGAGGAAAGGGCAAATACGTTGGTGGAAATGGTGTGCGAAGAGAACTAACATTCAGGAAGAACATCACGGTTTCGGTGTTGACTGAGCGTCGAGTTTTTCATCCATACGGAATGCACGGTGGGTCTCCAGGCTCCGTCGGGAAAAACTTGCTGAGAAGGAAGCGAGAAAATAAGTTACTGAATTTGGGTGGAAAAACGTCGGTGGATGTTTATCCGGAGGTAATTAACGAAATAAATCACATTAATTAAAATGAATATCAGGCAATCAGTAGAGGATTTTATTTAAGTACAAATCTATAGACACGCTTTTCTTGATGTAGAATAATAGGAAGCAGATTTAGAACTTACTTTTTAAAAGGGTTTCAACAAAGATTTTTTTCGAAAACATGCTTCAAAAAAGAATCGTTTGATGTGGAAAATTGGAAATGTACTCGGAAGTTGAAAGATTAAGAAATTAAAACCAACAAAAATAGACAGTCTAATTACAAGTATTGGCTATACTAAATATAATTTTTAACAATTTCTGCAGGACAAGTTGTGCCTATTGACTCCTGGAGGCGGTGGTTACGGGGCCGTCTAAGATCAGTAATATGTGACAACTACTGCGCGGGATACAATCGTGGTTTACAGCTTAACAACACAGATAGAAATTTAAATAAGGATGTCTGAAACATCTTGTGTAAGAGTTGAGTGTAAACAACTGACGTATGTTATTGAAGTTTTGTTGATTTGTCTGTTCTGTACGTAAAAATCAAGTTAAGGATATATTGTGAATTTCAAAAACATCACTCTTGGGTGGTTGGGTAATCTTGTACAAGTATCTTATATAAATTGTGTATAAGAGGCAGTAAATGAATGGTGTACATATGCTGTCAGTGTAATTATTTGTATATTACGGATAAACAAAATTCACTAAAATACTTAGTATAAAGGAAGGTATAATATTCTAAAATATACATTAAAATTACTGACATTTAAATGCTTTTTTTTCGTCTGGGCTGTCGTTCTCTTCCAGATGTACCAAGTGCAAATATATTTGACTTTTAAATTAAAACGAAACCTACAGTGGGTTCCAGGGGACATGAAAAAATGGACAACTCATACATGCAATACGGATGGGACTTTTTAAATTTACACAATTAATAATTTTACATTAATATTGAATCGTGGATTTGTCTTTCGTATACTCTATGACGTTCAAGCAGGTTACTCGCTTTGTAATAATGTTATCGTCTTGGTAAATTGTTACTCATGGTACTCGTCAATATTTTCTAGTGATCCTAAGGAAGCTCTCCCAGCCAAATCCGTAGATGATGTGGTTGAGGAAACGCTGAGATGTGAAGGAAAGTCGTGATTAGATGTCTTAGGCCGTGTCATTCTTTTGCTAGGCATTGAAGTTGATGTGTCAAATACTTCAATGGCTTCACCTCTGGCTAAGGGGGCTTTTCTCAATGCATCTCGCGGGGAGGAACTATGGCTTGACCGCTGTTGAGCTAAAAAAGAATCTCGTGTTTGACACGCGGAATCTCTAACTTCTATGCAGACTTCACCAGGCTCTAAGTTTTCATGGGGTGGGGGAAGCTCTTTTCTAATATCACTAGTTCTAAATTTGGCAGCCACACGTGGGGATGTTGTACTCACATAAGGGGGTGGAGGGCTGTAGGGAATCGCATTTGATGAATCCGCTTGTACTCGAATCTGTTTATTTGGTTCAGTACTTGCTTGAATTGATTTTTGAGGAGCAGATGGGGAGGTGTTGACTTGAACTGTTCTCCCATTATTGCTACTTCCACTGCCATTCCCATTCAACGGCATAGGTCTTTCCATAACCGTTTGCTTACTCTCACCCGAATCTTGTGACGAGATGGGAGGCGAAGGACCGTGAGGTATGATTCCTGACTGAATCTGCATGGCCAGCATTGACTCACGAGATTTCCTTAACGCTTCCTGTGAAACCAAGCAAAATTATTTCTCCACGAACGACCTTTTTTCAACTTTAATAAAAAACCAACAAATACCGTAAACTTAACATACGTTAGTCATACAATTGAAATTCCTTCTAATTTCATTAATAAAATAAAAAGTTTTAGCTAATTTGCCAGACTCATCATTATTATGACAAACCACTAATTGTTCACTTTAAGTACATAAATTAAAAACTCACCCTTAGCTCTATGAGGTCTTTTCTGTCTTGCCGCAGCTTTCTATAAATGTTAAGGAACAGTCCTCCACACATTCCAATAATGAGGACACAACCAAGAGAAGCTATCACTGGGATATCATACCTCTTGTCATCAGCTTGCTGCGGATTAGCAATTATTTAAATAATACGCTTAAAAAACCTTGGTAAAATTTCTCAAATCTGATTTTATTATGGAGCCATTCTCATGGATTATTAGCACATTAAGAAAATACATACGCGTTTAGGGCATTTATCCTCATCCACCCGAAGCTTACAGTTGGGCTTGAGATTACATCGTAGAGATTCATCAATGCAAGTGTTGTCGTTGCAATCAATCTCGACCCCGTCTTTGCAAGGATTAGCTATAGTCTCTAAATATTTCAAGGTTTACAGGATTTATTCATAAAACATTATTGTTTCGTAAGCAAGAGGTATCTCTACATTTTACATCCCACGGCATATGGTAGCTTTTTTGCATTTTTCATGTACTTACATACATACTTAAGTAAATATATGTTTTTGCTAAAAGCTGAAGTCACCACAAGGATAAAATGTCTACACTGTATTTTCTTTGAGACTTGTAAACAGAGCCGGGTGAAAGGTAAAAGTAAACGTCGTAAAATGAAGTGCTTTAATAGCTTACTGTCACGGAAGAAACTGTAGTATGCCTCGAAAGTTGACTTCAGCTCTTGACTCACTTTCTTATCGATCATGGAGAAAAACCTGATGTAGAGGATGTTTCCTTTCGACGAGATTGGTTCCGCCTTACTTCCGCAATACTGTTTTATCTTACTATCATCAGTAAGTTCCGTGGAGTCCGAGCCATAGATCTCAATGAAATTGTAAGTACAGTCATTGGGCTTTTCGAGGTCATACTTGTCAAATGTGATGTAAATTTTCTCTAATTCCCCGGCTTGGATCATCCACGTGCAATCTACTGGAGCTTCATAAGCCCTCGCATTACTCACCACCTCTTGACTTATATTGGCTGTACCAATGTAATCTTCCAGTTTGGTGTTTATTAGAGCACACTCATCTAAATCTGGTTTAAAGGCTAAAATAATGGCAAAAAAAGGGAATTATTATTTACTTTCATACTTTCACCCAATGTCTTTCTTCCTATCATTAAATTCTTCATTACACATTTTTTGGGACACATAAAAATGAATCTTTATTTTTACTGGAGGCTTTTATTTCAATATAAATGGACTCAAACATGTACATACCATTGGATGGTAAAAATTCATACACTGCTTTGAATCCAATGTACTCTATGTCGGAATCGGAGTGAAAACGAAGCCACAAATGGCGACCTGAGCTTTGAATAGCAGGTGGGGGGAAAGTTCCACACACTTTCTGTATGACTGTTGAATATCCAAAACGTCCATCTCGGATTTCTAAGAAGTCGTAGTTACAATGTTCTTCATATTCTATGTGGAAATGGTCCAGAAATTTTATCCTAATAACTTGCCCAGGTCCAGCTGTAAACATTAGTATTTTTATTACTTTCCTTATGAGCAGTCAGCGCAAAAGGCCATAAAGCCATGAGATCATCATAAATGCATCATAGCGCCTAGGTCATGAGATTTGTTTATCATTCTCATATTACATACACAAGCAAATATGCTTCACACCGTCCGTCTGTGAAGTCAGTGAATGTTTAAATGAGAAATGAATGTTAAAGAAATGTTGCCCACGGTGAAACACAGCGGGGTATTTACATTCCACGCTTAAAAATATACCAAAGTGATTTTAAAGTACGAATCATGTAATTTTGACAGGGAAATATATAGTAGAAATAATTTATGTGGAGCACACCTGAAATGATTTTGTAGCAGTCAGCAAATTTGGCATAATTTGACGGATAGAGAGGAGAGTAGAATTCGGAATGCGATCCGTTAGTAAACTTGGTGCAAATTTCGGCCATACTCAAATTATGCAAGTGACCTGCGTCATTTTGAACCTGGGCAAGGGATTGTGGTGGTGGTGGTGGCTTCTTTATCAACGGCGATTTTGAAGGTGAAGTCTCCGAAGGAGAAGCAGGCAGTTTCTCAACTACAGCCGAAAAAGTTGCTTTCCCAAGTACTACTCTGGAGGATGGGCCAAAGTCGCTGAAGATGAGACCTGTATGACAATGATATATTAATGGCAGAAACATTAATTTGAACATCATCTGTGCAAGTTATTTGCATGGCGTAGCCATACACAGAACCACTCGCATCACATCAACCATCATAAACAGATAGACATTTCCCCTCTTGCCATCATTTCCTCTCAGACTCACTTTTAACTTGCCACTACAACCTTTTTTTTCTCTCTCCCCTCAAAAGTTATACTCAAACCAACGACCAACCAACGCGCTTCTTTTTTTTACCACTGCCATTCGTCAACCTATTTTCTCCGAAGCAAGTAACTTTTGCATAAAAATGATTCACAGGGACAAATTCACCGCTCCGATCGGACACCGAGATAGCATGGAAGTATAGAGAGAGAGAGAGAACTAACACGTATCTACGCACAATTAAACTGTACCGTCTCGTGAATTAAAGCTAGATGTGTGTGTTTGTGTATATAAAACATTGAATGCAGATTAAACGAGAAATTCCACCTGCTGGATGCGGAACTATTAGCAAAGTAGGCCACAATGATGAGATAAGACTTTGTAAACCAACGCTTAATTTTAGAACTCCCTAAAGGGCTGTCTTCAACTCTCTATCATTCTCTTATCCCCTACATTGCCACCACTCTCATGCTATTTCAAGGCAAAAAAAACTCTTCTTCTTCTTCTTCTCTCTCATTCTGTCTCCTACCACATTCTAGAGGAAATTCCTTGATTGTTTTTATGTGTGTATTAAGCGCGACTCACACTCTGTATTTTCTATTCTCAAAGTACCCTCTTGAAACATTCACACAATAAATACTGTCTCCACTAAACTCTACAAAAACCATGTATCATTTAACATGTGTAATCAGCCCACCCCAAACAAGCGCTTTTTTTCTCTCACCAGGTATCGCCGTACCCCATAGCCTCAAGGATTTTTAGCTTCATAACCTTCTGCTTATGTTTATGGAGAAAATCTCATAGTACACAAATTTAGACTCTTATAAGGTTTACATGTACACAGAAAATCCTACACTTTATATATACCCCTGTACTTTTAGTATGTTACTCTTTTGAGGGAAAGTATAGTTAGACTTGACTCGACTCCAACTAAAAATTTCCCTCACACATACCTTGTATACATTCCATTTTATCGCTTTCAGACCATTCCGTCGACATCTAAAGGTTTTTGCAAATTCAGATTAAGCTGTAGTACATTGTCTCCATCAATATCAACATTAAATTGTGGAGTTGTTTATTTTAAATCACAATCTACCCCTCCGTTTATTTTACCCGGCTTCTTGCCTTTTCCCAATTAGTACTTGAGTCAACTCTAGGAATTGTCCATTAGGGCTTTTGTCGCTCCAGCTGTTTTTTTGGCTGTATGTATATAGCATGTACATATATATAGGTATGTATTTGTTTGAGGTATGTGCACAACTATGTATATGACTTTATACAAACTTTAAATATATTTTAGTTTTTACCGGTGAGGATGGAATGGATGTAGGTGTGGGCTTTACGACATTTGTTGTTACCGGTTTCTGAATAATATTAGCACTATTTTATATACAATTCAAAGAACAAGCTATATAGACAGTTAGGCAGGGTGTTCCTCCAAGCCTGGGGTTTCTCACCGGTTCCCTTCTCTCTCTCTCTCTCTCACTCTCTCAAACTCATAGTCAGTCAGCTCTCGGTGAATTTTAAACCTGTAAAATTAGGCAAGGTTTTTTCCTCATGTCAACATGAGGACTTGGAATGTGACGGGTTCATGTTGTTTTGTCGGTGAACTGTGCGATGAAATGTCGGAGAGAAGATGTGGTGATTGATATGTTTAATAGCCTTGTATTAACTCCTTTCTTATTGGTCATTAAGCAGAGCGGAAGAGGCGGGCATATCCATCTGTGCCCAATCCTATGATAAATATACCGGTAACTTTCTCTCTCACCTTCCTTGAAGAAAAAAAAACTCGTCTATCCTCTCGCTATGTATAGTCTCAAACGGTCTGAACAAAGTGTTATATCGCAGACATTCCCATATGTTACAACTGAAGAAGATTATTTTTGCACCGTAGTGCTAAGGACTGTAACCCATCAGCAAGCACCCTATTTTTCACCAATCTCTTCACTATCCTCTTCATATTATCAAATGAGAACTTAAGTCAACGTACGGTACTACAAATCAATTTCCCATATGGTTAAGTAAATCTTAGTTTTTTTTACCTCTCGCAAAGAATATGTAGAGACTCGTCTATCTTCCCCTCTTAAAGTTACCTTTGTTCATATATTCAGCCCTGCCAAAATATTGTGTGTTGCAAATTGCAATAAAAATTAATATGAAAAATTACATAGTCAAAGACTGGTGAAAAATGAAATTAGTCTGGAGCTTGAGTGTTCTCTCCTAATATTTATGCCTTTGAATAAACATACTACTTGACATACGAGAGTGTAATAGTATACGTGCGTTTGGAACGTACACAATTACATTTACATATATATTCAAGACATTTAACGTGTCTACTATACGAACATCCGTTTTTAAACGCAGTGGTGAGAATGCAGGTGTATGGTTTTGAGTATAGATATAATAATTACACTTTTATATCCATAAATTTAGCCACCACTCACATAATCATTAGTAGTAGATACATGGTAGCATTAAGAGATTAATGGTGTTTTAAATAAATGGAAGAGGATAAAAAATGGCTGGCATACTATTTCAACCGTGTGTACATGTAGTTTGGAGTTGTTCATAAAATATTTGTCCGTCATTAAAAAAGTTTGTTATGAGAGAGAGAGAGAGATAGAATTAAAATGATGATATAAAATTGATGAAGTGGATGCTGAAGACATTGTTCGGGAGTAAGAGGAACCTGTGTCGACCTGTGTGAAACGGGGATTTATATATTGTCTCATTAATAATTGTCTGTTCAGTAGAAGGCAATGAAATGTGTTGGAGTTGAACTAGTTTTGCTACAAGGTATAACCTTAGTACCCCCCATCAAAAGTCTATGTAAAACTACACGTCTACGGGGTTTATTCTTAGCCAAGAGATTTCTTTTTTTTCTCTCTCTCTCACTCTTCTCCCTTTCGTATACTCAGAGCTTTTTTTTCTTCTACTTGTTCTCTAGCAACTCCGGAGAGAGAGTTAAAACCTATTTGATTTGAGCTTGGGCTCCTGGATGAGATTCAAAATGCCATGCCATACAAGCAAACAGAAAGAAGAAGTCCTGGGTTCTTTTAGTGTTTTTTTTCTTCTCTCTGTGGAAGATGATAGGGAGGACCAAAAGTAAAGAGTAAATTCGGTGTAGGTAGAAAGAGAGAGAGAGAGAGAGAGAGAGAGAAAATGGAAGGGCTATGGGACAACTATATATTATGCAAATGGATTACACAGTACCCGCCTAATGAGCCTATCTCCCGAGAATCATGGCGATTATGGTGTACGCATTATTCAGAGACGATTACACTTCCCTTACATCCATCACTTATCATTTACTATTTAAAATCATAGCAAGATCTGCTCAAGCAACTCAAACCCTCTGAGAAACAAAACAACCATTCTTCTTTGAGTCAACTTTTATCTATAGTTATATAAAGTATTAAATTCTGCCTAAATTATACCTTAAATATATTCATACATAAATACATATAGTATGGGGAAAAACTCCTCTCACGCATTGTCTATATACACAGAGATCACATCCCTCCAATTTAAACTACAATGCTCAAATTGAAAGCGTAGAAGCTCCACTTCTTATATATAAAATTTAATGATCATCATCATTACCGCAACTAACAATATTTGGATAAATACACCAAGTAGCTTTCCCTCACAGTTCGATACAATCTTGTAGAAGAAAAACTTTCCTTCACATTTCATATATACTGTGATAGTTAGTCATCTAAACAACCTTTAATTCAAATTCCAAGTACTACTTTATTCCTCTCTATAGCCAAAAGAGCATAGAGATAAAAGAGCCTACACAGCTGCATGTGTGTGTATGTAGAGGAAAAAAATGGCAATGGTTTTGTTCCTTAGTCATGACATGACGTTAGTATATACTTATCCTTTTTTATATTACCCTGCATATCGTCGGCTAAAGTCCAAAAGGAGCTATATGCACAACTCGCTTATACATGGTAGTACATGCTAATTCCCGT